>LGRX02024641.1:0-17982 GCA_001247695.2 Cymbomonas tetramitiformis | reverse complement strand
ACATCCAACCAGTACTTAGCGAAGGCTGTGATGCGTGAAGCAAGTTCCATGCCACGCTCTACATCTGCTGCATCCACCGGGTACACCTCAGGGAAATCATGCGCCTCTTTGCCAAGGCTTTGCAACAACGGCAGTAAGTCAACTAACACTCGAAGAGAAGACATTGTCCCCGCTAGCTGTTGGGTGTGGCCAAAGCCACAGGTGGGAACCTATGCAATTAGTTCCCCCCTTAAAGTCTAAATCAGTTCCATACTGCAGTAGTAGGGCGGTCCGCTGTTGTACTCTCTCTGACTTTGTTTTTAAAAAAGCAGTTCCCAATTCACCCCCCTATAATCGTCCAGGCCCTCTGCTTCCATCAAGACATCCCAAGCGCAAGGTAGACAAGCGAGCGCGTACTGGTAGTCGGTAATATCGCACAGATAGCAATCAGGTCCAAACCATACGTGCACTCTTGCTCTCCTATTGCAATAGTCGCACTTCATGATACTTGAGAGTTTAAGTCTTTCGAGTTTGCACTTTCGCGTCCGGTGTTATGCCCGTTCAGGGCTAGTTCACGCATACACGCATCACCGGCCGCGAGATCTAAGCTCCGATGTGACTGGACTGATCTCGCGGCCGGTGAAACTTTTCGGTGTACACATCAGATTATGGTATAATTGCGCAAGAAGATGTCACCGGCCGCGAGATCAAAGTCTCCCTGTGACTGGATCGATCTCGCGGCCGGTGAAATTTTTCTTCTTACACATCAGATTGTGTATAATTTCGCAGAAGATGTCACCGGCCGCGAGATCTAAGCTCCGATGTGACTGGACCGATCTCGCGGCCGGTGAAATTTTTCTTTGTACACATCAGATTATGGTATAATTGCGCAAGAAGATGTCACCGGCCGCGAGATCAAAGTCTCCCTGTGACTGGCCTGATCTCGCGGCCGGTGAAGCGCATGCGCATTTTCAAAGCTTTGCAAGTTAGTTACAGTACGGTTTGGCGAAAGTGCTCACAAGTTTCTCAGTTTGTTTAGTAACACCTAGTTACTAAAATCTTCTATATACTTATACTCTCAATACTTATCGAGAAAGAAATGGCCAGTCGTGGAAGTCAAGCGTTTTCAATAGCCTCCGGCGCGGAAGCGCAACCCAGGCGGAGCAGGCAATCTCTGTTCCCCCCTCGCCTAGGATGCGTGGTGCCCGATTGCCCGCACATTGGAAAGGCACCACTGGTCGAAGTGCAGGCGACGAAGTGCACTCTATGCCAGGGCTTTTTCACAGGGGTTGCGGCACGGAATCTCCGCAGTACAAAGGGGAATGCAAGCGCTGCGGGGACATTACCCGCGAGCACTGCCTGTTTTGCGGGAAGGGTGCAGCGCAGGGCGCTCCTGTGGGCCACGCATGCAGAATTTGTAAACGCGGGTTTCACGGCCGTTGCGCGGTTGGCCTCGGGGTGGAGATGGACGATATGGCTTCTTGCCATCGGTCCAACTGTAAAGGCCCGTTTCACGGGCTGTACAAAACTGAACCTGCGTTTTTTGACAAGCAGCCCTCCGGCTCATTGGCCTTGCCAGCACAGGAGGCAGCAGGGGAGGCGATCGCGGCAGCAGGAGGGGAGGCTGCACAGCAGGCGGCAGGGGAGGCGATCGTGGCAGCAGGAGGGGAGGCAGCGGAGGCAGGAGCGGTCCCCATGCCTATGCTTTTCATGACGATAGGAGAAGGGGAGGCGTCAGAGGAGGAAGCACAGGAGGCAGCAGAGCAGGCAGCAGGGGAGGCGAATGCGGCAGCAGGAGGGGAGGCTGCACAAAAGCCAGCACAGCAGGCAGCAGGGGAGGCGAATGCGGCAGCAGGAGGGGAGGCTGCACAGGTGCCAGCACCTGTGCAGGCAGCAGGGGAGGCGATCGCGGCAGCAGGAGGGGAGGCTGCACAGGAGCCAGCACCTGTGCAGGCAGCAGGGGAGGCGATCGCGGCAGCAGGAGGGGAGGCTGCACAGGAGCCAGCACCTGTGCAGGCAGCAGGGGAGGCGATCGCGGCAGCAGGAGGGGAGGCTGCAGAGGAGCCAGCACCTGTGCAGGCAGCAGGGGAGGCGATCGCGGCAGCAGGAGGGGAGGCTGCACAGAAGCCAGCACAGCAGGCAGCAGGGGAGGCGATCGCGGCAGCAGGAGGGGAGGCTGCAGAGGTGCCAGCACAGCAGGCAGCAGGGGAGGCGATCGCGGCAGCAGGAGGGGAGGCTGCACAGGTGCCAGCACAGCAGGCAGCAGGGGAGGCGATCGCGGCAGCAGGAGGGGAGCCTTCCCTGCTGTACCCTCCTGATTGGCAAGCGCAGCTGGAAAGAGCCGGCTATTTCGTCGCTTATATGCAAGATGAAGCGGACCTGGACAGCCTGCACGAGGAGTTTCACAAAGGGTACCAGACGAAAAAAGTGCGGCAGAACTTCATGGAGTGCAAGGAGAAAGGGGTGAAGGTTCACTCGACACCGGACGATCACCGGTTCATTGTCGACGTGGAGGAGAAGACAGGGTTGGTGAATCGGTTGGAGGCGTTGGGGGGGGATGTGCTGGGAAAGCTGGGGGAGGTGGATAGCAGGGACTTAGAAATGCGCTCTGGAATGATGGCACGGACATGCCTTATGACGCACTGCGGAGCGGAGCGGCAAGGGAGGCACTACGACGAGGGGGAGTACGGAGTGCTCACGGTGTACACGGAGGAGTATCAGTTTGTGGTGTACCCTGGGTCGCACAAGGTGAAGGTGGGGGAATCCCATGAGGGCAGGGGGTTGGCGGGGGTAACACTCTTCTTGAATGCGAGGAGTGTGGTGGTGTTTCATGGGAGGTTGGTGCATTGCGGGGCGGAGTTCAAGCACACGGGGTGGCCGCGCTGGTCCGTACACTTTTACATCGACTTGGTGGGAGCGAACCCGCCGGAGAACGTGACGTTTCCGGTACGGGCCTTGTCCGGTCCGCTCTCGCGGATACAGGCCTTGGACTCACGACAGCTGCTGCCTAATCCGCCGATGACAAAATATTATTTTAGAGCTTTGTATGAGGAGATTAACTACTGCGTGGCGATAAATTGTAATTCTCCCACGATCGCCTGGACCCTCCACGAGAAGGTGAGCCTGCGGAATAGTCTTCGGGGGGATATGGCGTTTGGGAGGGTGGTGACGCACGAGAAGCACCCGAGCAAGTGCTGGATTGCGGGCCCCGCGGTGAAACCTGGGAAACCGCAGAACGGGGTGGGTTGTTGGGTGTATGGGCCGTGGAGTCTGGAGGGGGCGGAGTCAGGAAAGCGTCGTTTGGTGCTGTTCCGAGTGAGCAGCCTCACGGCTAAAGGCGGAAAAAGGTTGCAAATTATGATCGAGGAGGAGGCAAGGAAGGAGGCTGCTGATCTTCTGCTGGAAGCCTGCAAGTGCTTTCAGGAGGCGCACAAGGCGGGCACTTTTGAGCAGGTCGCCAGCTTCAATCACCACTGGAAGAAAGAAGAAGACTTTCTGGCTGGTGAGCTGAAGCCGGTGTATGGGGGGCCAGCGGATGCAGCGGCTGCAGCGGCGGAGGCCAAGAATGCGGCCAGAAAGCGGGAGGAGGTGGCGAGGCAGCAGGCGGCGGCGAAGGAGGCAGCCACAAAGAAGGCAGCGAGCAAGAAAGCAGCAGTGGAGGCAGCCAAGGTTGCAGCGAAGAAGGCAGAGCAGCAGGCGAAGGCAAAGGCAGCAGCGGAGGCAAAGGCAGCAGCGGCGGCTGCTCAGAAGAAGGCAACAGCAGCTGCTGCTGAGAAGGCAGCGAAGGAGGCAGCAGCTGCTGCTGCTGCTCAGAAGGCAGGGAAGAAGGCTAAGGCAGGGAAGGTGGCAGGGACGAAGAGGAGTGCGGATGAGGCAGCGGCAACTACCACGAGAACCAGATCCAAGAGGCAGGTTGGTCCCCGTGGGGTTCCGGTGGGGTCGCAAGAGAGCTTGCCAACACCCATTGCTACTGCTACGGAGGAGGCAGGGTGGGAGGAGGATATGTTTTCTCCGTTGGAGCCCCTGAATCTGTGGCAAGGCACGCCATCGGAGGAAACCAGGTCGGTGGACGGGGTGAGCGTCGGCAGGGAGGAGGGGGCGGCAGGCCTGATGGAACTGGTGTCACAGGCGGAGGTCGTGACACCAAGTCAGGAAATACTGCGGAAGATCGCTGACGTGAAAGCAAAGCTGCAACTTGCTAAACTGAAGCGAGAGTTGGCAGAGCTAGAAACACAGCCTGAACCCGAACCACCTGTCGTCGCCCATGCGAAACCCGCCGAATCCGCGGCGACGATTGCTGCCGAATCCGCGCCGACGATTGCTGCCGAGACACCGCCGCCGATTGCTGCCGATACTGCGCCGCCGGTAGCGTCTGAGCCTCCCGTGGCTGGTATGGGCTTTGGCGTGGCTCCGATGCCGGTGGCGTGGTATCCGACTGGGAACCCCTTTCCTTCTCAGGGACCGGCTGGCAACAACCCTCTGGTTCAGCTTGCGCAGTTGCAAGGATTGGGGCTTGGACAACAATATGCGAGCCCCTTTCTGGGGGGAAGCATGAACAGCCTGATGTTGCAGGCGCAACCGCACGGGGTGGAGCCAACCATGTCCGTCACCATGTCTGGGAACCAGGTGCAAATGTTGCGTGCTGCTATGCTGGGCGGCAACCAAGGAGGTGGCCAGCCTAATCTAAGCCATGCGAGCCTGAATTTTGATGAGTTTTGCAATGTGCTGGGGCCACACTTTGGGCGGCGGTAGGTAGGACATAATGTGTTTGTTACGTATTGTTAATGTTATTTTAGAGTATTGCTAGTGTTGGTGTGCTTTCATGCTTGCAATATTCATGCACATGGTTGCATGCATGCATGGTGTGCTTTCATGCTTGCATTCATTCTTGCAATATATTGTGGCATGTTGATAACTTTCTACATGTTATAATTGCCGAACACCACGGTTCGAACGTGCACACACTTCATTCCGATGTTATTATGAATCATTCCCTCTAGCACCCGCGCACTGAAAATGGCCTGTCCAGGCCCCAGAAACAGCCATTTTCGCCCCCGGCGAGCACCCAAATAAAATTTTCTCATTATTTCTTCGACAAAGTGTTTAGTGAGGGTCCCCAAAAGATCCCACGAACTTCAAACACGCGATCCCGATCTTATATCCAATTCCTCTAGCACCCGCGCACTCAAAATGGCCTGTCCAGGCCCCAGAAACAGCCATTTTCGCCCCCGGCGAGCACCCAAATAAAATTTTCTCATTATTTCTTCGACAAAGTGTTTAGTGAGGGTCCCCAAAAGATCCCACGAACTTCAAACACGCGATCCCAATCTTATATCCAATTCCTCTAGCACCCGCGCACTCAAAATGGCCTGTCCAGGCCCCAGAAACAGCCATTTTGGCCCCCGGCGAGCACCCAAATAAAATTTTCTCATTATTTCTTCGACAAAGTGTTTAGTGAGGGTCCCCAAAATATCCCACGAACTTCAAACACGCGATCCCGATCTTATATCCAATTCCTCTAGCACCAGCGCACTCAAAATGGCCTGTCCAGGCCCCAGAAACAGCCATTTTGGCCCCCGGCGAGCACCCAAATTAAAATTTCTCATCATTTCTTCCACTAAGTAGTTCGTGATGGTCCTTGAAAGGTCCCACGAACTTCAAACGCGTGATTTGGTCACCTAACTGAAATCCTCTAGCCCCCGCGCACGCAAAATGGCCCGCTCAGGCCCCAGAAACAGCCATTTTGGCCCCCGGCGAGCACCCAAAAAAATATTCTCATCATTTCTTCCACTAAGTTGCCCGTGATGGTCCTTGAAAGGTCCCACGAACTTCAAACGCGCGATTTGGTCACCTAACTGAAATCCTCTAGCCCCCGCCCACTCAAAATGGCCCGAAAACAGCGTTTTTTTCCCCCGGCGAGCACCAAAAAAAAAAAAACCAAAATTTTTTCCTCACGGGGTCTTATTATTGCCCTAATAAGGCCTAGTAACTCTCTAAACATCATAAAACCTCCATTTAGATCGATTATGCATTTTCTTGCCGAACTTTTTGCGACGGCTCTGCGCAGAGATTCATTTGACGTTCAAAGTTCCAAAACCGCAGCAACGAAAGTACTGGGCGACAAAGCTGCAAAATTCCGTGGGGACGAGACATCGATCAGCTTCGGACATTTTTTTCTCAATTGGTATCCGAGCTGCAGCAGCTCTTCACGTTGCAGTCGACGGCATTCGCACCCCTGTTTGACCTGACTGCTGCTGGCACCCTTGTTCTGCCTGCTGCCAATGAACTCTTGTACTCTGTGCTGCTGCTGCTGACTGCGCCAGGGTCTCCTGCCCGTAATTGGGTAGAGGCTTCTGGCGCGGATGTTCCTGCTGATGGCAAACGCGCCACCCTGGAGGTGGTGCGTATGCTTGCTGACGCGTCGACTCCGTTCGATGCTTTAACTGAGCTGCTTGAGGTGAGGGTCTCTGACGAGTGTGACCCTGATGCGGGGATTCGCCTCTTCAACAGCTCTCTTCGGGATGCACAGCGTCTGACGACGCTGCCCGAAGACGCTGCCCGAAGACGCTGTTAAGAGACAATTCCTCTCTGCTTTGTCTGGGCCGGCTTACGCCACGCTGGTTGACTCGTTTGCTCGAGCTGACCAGCGTGCGGCTGTTAGTCTGCTCACCCTGCAGGCGCGCGTGCGCGAGCAGTACCGCTGCGGGCGGCTCTCGGGCAAGCGCACTGCAGGGCGCCCCATGTCTGTAGCATCTTGCATCACTGACACTGGCCTGGCTTCGGCCATTGAGCGGCTCAGTGCTCAGTTGGTCAAGTTGCAGCGGGATGTGGATTCCCTTAAGAAGGGTGGCTCCAAGCCGCCTCATGGGAGGCACACTCCGCGCAACTTCCACCGACCTGGAGTGCAGCCGCTTGCTCACTCCACCTCTCCGGAGGTGGCTTTTGACAAGCGGTCTGGCACCTTTGTCCCAACGTGCAGGCACGAAAAGTGCCGCGCCGTTGGGTCAAAGCATTGGCTCAGTGAGTGTCCTCACAAGGACACTCACCCATTGTCCATCTCGGCATCCTACTGCCAAGCCGTCGAGTCTTATGACTCCGACGTGCTTGCCCTTCGTTTCCAGCGGTACTATGACGCTGGAGATGAAGGGTCCATGGAGCACTTGTGTGCTCTCGTGGGGCAACCTGAAATCTGTGAGCTGTCTGCGCATGCCTTTGCTCCAGAGCCTACGGCTCTGCAGCAGTTCAAGGATGCTGCTGCCTCTGCTGAGTCTGCACCTGATGAGCATCTTTCTATTGGCCGTGTTGC
This sequence comes from Cymbomonas tetramitiformis, assembly GCA_001247695.2. NCBI lineage: Eukaryota > Viridiplantae > Chlorophyta > Pyramimonadophyceae > Pyramimonadales > Pyramimonadaceae > Cymbomonas > Cymbomonas tetramitiformis. Next base: position 10,697 of record LGRX02024641.1, on the reverse strand, counting down.
ATTTGCTGCGGTCAGCGGTCCGCTTGCTGGTGGTGTCGCTGAGCCGGCCGCTGACAAGCGGCTGCTGCCGCGGGCCTCTGCACCTGTGCGTGATGAGCCGGTTGACTTGCATGAAGTCAACCGTGCCACCTTTGTGCCGCCGTCTGCCTCTCTGGCTCTCGGCCCAATGGCTCCTGCTGACAGTTCTTTCAAAACATTCAACACTGTCCACCCTGACTGGTTTGACATTGACCCTGAGCCTGTTGAAGTCTGTGACTCCGATGATGATGGGGAGGGCTCCAACTACCCTCCTGGCGTCTGCCTGACTGAAATTGAGGGGGGTGCACCGCCGACGACTGCAGTGCTGGAAATGACACCCTGACTAGTTCGTACAGTCAGGTGTCATATTCAGTGTGTCATCTTCGGTGATCAGCTTGTGTGACAAACTCAGTATATATGTCTATAATCTGAGTTTATCTTGGTTCGTTGTTTCACCGTCGGCAGCGTTCCCCCTCGTGCACTGCTGAGTTTCTAGCAGGTTATGGGACCACTTCACGCTTGCGTGTTGTGTATTTTAGCGTAGAATCTTATCTATTTTCATCATATCTTTCGGGAGAGTGTGTCCACGCCTTGTGGCTCACTCAGATTCGGATTCTCCGCTCGAGCTTTGAACTCGCGGTTTGCGAGGGAATTAGACGGAGTGGTGCTCTACGGATTTTCTTGGGTTGTTTCCGCACTTATTTTCGTTATATTCTATGGATTCTTCTCAGATTTCTTCGAGTGAAGAGCTCCTAGCTCTTTTGGATTCTATTGACTCTGGTTTTGCGAGAATCTCGACTCTCAAGAGGTCTCAGTTGATCTCTTTGTGTACTTCCATGAGCGAGGCTATTGCGCTTTTCCGCTCACCGCAGATTTCTCAGCAGAGTTTGACCGCAGACCCGCCGATCATTTTGGAGATTATTGTTTCAGAGGGCACACCAGTTGGTGGTGCTATTTCCGATGATGTTGCGGGTTCCGCTATTTCTTTCTGTGAAACAGGCGTCGGAGATTCGCCGGTAATTTTGGCAAATAAATCAGTTTCCACTCAGATTACTTCCACTAGACCCTCACCTAGTATACCTAGGGTGAGAAGCGCGCGCGCACAGGCCCCTCCTGTGCGTCGTGAAGTTCATTACATTCACGCGCCCCCTATGCCTGGGCCTCCTTCTGCGGACATCGAGGACCAGCGTTTTGAGCAGTATGACAATAGTGAGGAGGATGAATCGGAGTACCCCCCTGGGTATTACGATGATTCAGACAGTTGTGAGGAAGTAGAAGAGGAGCAAGATGGCCACTTGGCCGCTCCGCATTTTTCGTCCGATCGATTGGAACAGGATGAAACCCTGGACACAGGTTTCCAGGGCGACTCTTATGGCGGAGTTTTAGAGCCCCCTGTTGGGGATGAATTTTTACCGCAGAATGATTTTTCAGTTGGCACTGTTTCCTATGTCAGAAATGCTATACCTGAGGACGAAAATTACGAAGAGTACACTGCTGAAGAGTGGGCTGCCTGGGAGGCCGAAGCCCATGCATCTTTCGACACTGGTGGTGCTGGATTTTATGATGAGTATGAATATTTTGAGAACTCAGCTTCCGATGATTACTCCGATGGGTCTTATTAATCCTTAAACAGACAGGCGGTGCTCCCTTTTGCAATTCTCCACCACTTGCTGTAGTTTTGGACCGAAGAATGTTGTTTTATTTCTCACCACTTGCGGGCAGCTTCTCAATTAAGACGAGCGATTTACAGGCAGGAGACCTTTGCAGTTCGCAGTATTACCGTGCTCTCTTTATTGATTTTACCCCATAAATAATTTCTAAATCGCGTCACTCGACGTCAAACGACAAATCCAATTAATAAATAAAATTTGGCCACGTACACACGACACGACAACCAATAGTTTGGAAATTAATTAAAGTCATCGGTTCTCGGCCATGCGACAACTGCAATCGACAAACCCAATTAAGAAATAACACTCGATGCTGAATGACGTACCCCTACAGATCTGCAACCCTTGGGAAAGCTTTCCATAGGCATGCCATCCCTGTGCCCTCCCTATGCCCGCCCTTGGGAACGCTCGGGAAAATCCGGAAATATTTTCCAAAGGCTTGGAAAGTTTTCCATAGGGTATTTCCATAGGGATACCCCCTTTTGGAGTTTCCACAGGGTTTCTATAGGGCTGTATGCCTATGGAAAAAGACGTTCCATAGGCATGGAAGGCCGTATAATCACCCTATGGAAAAGTAAACATTTCCATAGGACGACTATAGGCATAACCAGGACTATGGAAAACCCTATGGAAAATGTAAACCCTTCCATAGGGCGGCTATAGGCATAGGGGGCCGATGGAAAGCCCTATGGAAAATATAACTTTCCCATACGCTTTCCATAGGCATGTCCAAGGGCGGGCGTAGGGCGGGCGTAAGGATAGCGCACCTATGGAAAATTAGCGTATACTATGAGTTTTCCACAAGATTTTCCATAGGGCGGGCATAGCGATAGTACACCTATGGAAATGTACAATTCGCCCTGCGTATTCTCGGGAATAAAGTCGTAATTCCATAGGGCCTTCCATAGGGATGCCATAGGTATGGTAGGCCTATGGAAACGTATAATCCACTCTGCGTATTCTCGGGAATATCAACGTAATTCCATAGGGCTTTCCATAGGGCCCCCATAGGGATAGTATACCTATGGAAATATACAATTCATTCTGCGTATTCTCGGTCAATAAAGACGTAATTCCATAGGGGTTTCCATAGGGTTAGCTATAGGGATAACACAGGGTGAGCATGCCGTAGGTATACTCCTGATACAGGTGGCAAAGTCTATACCTATAGTATCCATATGGAATACGTTTCCACACGTATACCGTACGTATGGAATTGACGTTCCATAGGTATAGCCAGCCTATGGAATGAGCTTTCCCAGGGGTGAGCCACCCAGTGGAAAGGTCTTCCGTAGGTATATCATCCGTATGGAAACATGTTTCCCAAGGGATACCGTACCTGTGAAAGGGTTTCCATAGGTATAACCATTCAGGTTTCATAGGGTGAGCATAGGGTGATGATTCATGATATATCCAGGCTTTCCATAGGGCTTTTACTACATATATACATATTAATATACAGAATAATTCCATCTATGAAATGAACAAGTTATTCGTCATGTAAGTCGCCCACAAAATCTACATGCCTATCTAGTATGAGCATCATCTTGTCTTTATCATATCTCCATGGTGGATCATTGAAACCGAGTTTGTGCTCGCCGAGATAATATACCAACCTATTTGCATCGGGTCGTCCAGCTGGAATTCTCTTGGTCGTGATGAACCGGTCAAAGTTCCATGGAATGGGTACAATGCACACCAAGCACTCAATCTCAAATGCTTGGATGAAAACCTCGGAAAGGTCCCATGGCAAGTCCGACCTCAACATCATATTGTTCGCCACGGTATCTTGAAATGCTGCCTTCAATGGAAACCATCTTACTTTGAGGAAAACCAATTGTTTCCTGCCAATCGGGATGCTATAAATTTTCAGAAGCTCGCCGTACCTGCGACACATACTTTCCAAAGGGTGAGCATAGGGTGGGCACAGGGTGGACATAGGGCGGCTATAGGGCGGACACAGAGTGGGAAAGCTTAACTCGTAATCATAGGGAGGGTGTAGGGTGGTCGTAGGGTGGGCACAGGGTGAGCATACGCATGATCTAGGATATATGTTACGGTATAGGGATGTTGTAGGGCGAACACAGGGTAGGCATAGGGCCAATATAGGGCGAACATAGGGTGGGCATCGGATGAACGACCTGTCTTCATGGGCATTCAATCCATTTACTGGGGTATCAAAGATTGCCTTTATGTATCGTTGACAGGTGGTGAGGTGGCGGTCGGCGGATCGCGTACGAAAAGTGTCTCGTCCGACTTTCACGTGCCGACTCTTCATCACACCGTCCATGTAGACATAACAACGCTCCTTGGTACTCAAAGGACGACATTCCCTCGTCAACCGGTTCAACCGCCATGTCTCCAGATCTTGGATGACGGGTCGTGGCATGATCCGCCGTTCTCTCAAACTCAATCGCTTCCATTCAGCGAGTTTGGTGTCAAAGTCGTTTTGCAGGAGCTGGGCCCATGGGAAATTCGTGCGCATATACTTCCGTATACCTTTTATGTCACCTGTGGGTGATCAATGGGTGGGCATAAGATGGTTACGAATTTCAAAGGGTGGGCATAGGGTAGGCATAGGGTGAGCACAGGGATGGAATATTTCTTTTCAGCTCCAAGGGTGGGCATAGGGCGGGCATATGGCGGGAAAGATTTCCATTGGGTGGGCACAGGGCGGCCATCTACCGCAAAGGCATCTAAGGCACTGCGTACCTTCATCCAAGGTTATCGGTGTTTGCTTGCCAATCACCTCCACTCGTCGCTTTTGTGGCCCAGTGTATGGTGCAACCTTCTCATTAGATATTGAAGCATATATGCCACGGACTAGCATCAGCTGTTTTTCTAGCATCTGACCTGCGACATACATAACACATAAACAAACGTACAGTGCAGCCAGACGTTTCCATACCTATGTTCTCCCTATGGAAGGAGCTTTCCATAGGCACGGTATACGTACGGAACCGATACATAGTAAAGGCATAGGGTAAACATAGGGTGGGCATAAGGTGGGCATAGGGCGGGAAACTTTGAGATTCCCATTCCCTATGGTGATCACAGGGATAGCATAGGGCGGACGTAGGGTGAACATAGGGTGAGCCTAGGTATACATACCGTTCATGATGCTGGCTACTGGCTGCGATCGAGTTTTGACTGACTCCTTGCATTTCCCATAGAATGACTCCCACGGAAATAACCATGTTCCATGCGCAGGTCCTGTCAGTTCGATATGCCGAGGCAAATGTCGCAAAATATGCGTAGTTATATTCCAATCTTCAGGTGAAAACTCCTTCTCCCATCGGTCCATTATTAGAGCTTCAACCCGTTTATGCAGACGGTCCTCGGAGATGATGTGGTTTGAGACTATCTCACGCACCACTACGACGAACTCCCCAACAAAGGACGAGTATTTCGGATGAGGCAAATCTCCCAATGCGTCTGGCCAAGCTGCGATTGCGCTCATGAAGCCGCAAGTTATGAAGACAATCCCCACGGCGGCCTTCAGTTTTCTTGGCTCTCTTGTGCTCGCGCTGAACTCCATGCCCTTAGTTACCACGTTGCCCCAATTCCGATCGACTTTTGATTTCTTGTACCACTTAATCGCAATAGAACGAATGTCCTCATCCAGACCCCATGGTACAGCGAGTTCTGCAAAAACAGAAAAGAACAGCAGTCACTGTCATGCATTATTTGACAATCGCCAGGTTCCAAGGGTGGGTATAGGGTGGCTATAGGTCGGGTGCAGGGTGGGCATAGGGATGGAATATTTCTCTGCAGTTCCAAGGGTGAGTATAGGGTGGGCATATGGTGGGCACAGGGTGAGCACAGGGTGAGCACAGGGATGGAATGCGTTTCCCCAGTTCCAAGGGTGGGTATAGGGAGGGCATAGGGCGAGCACAGGGATGGAATGAAATCCCGAGATTGTTACATACCAGCAAAATGTTCTTCCAAGGTTTTCTCCACCTCGTTCTCGTCCACAGGTTCAGGTAGCCACTCCGGGTGCACATGGTGATTTTCAGCATATCTAAGGCATTTAATATTCCAGTTGCACTGAAAATAGCACATGTCATCCTATATTCCAAGTTATGAAGTTCGTGCATGATATCCGGGAAGTAGTCCTTTGTCACGGAAAAGTGTGGCAACAAAGAAAGTGCACACGGCCCTTTGATGCCCGTTCTACTATAAATCTCTCGAAGCTGAGCAGCAGTGTACAACCCAGAATCTGCGCAACTTGCATTTCTGGCCTGCAGCAATCGTACGTCCTCTTCGGTGCGGAGAGGTGCAGAACCTGTGAGGACAGGTGTCACATTCGTCATCGCATTCGTTTTCATAGGGTGGGCATAGGGCGATCACAGGGCTAGCATAGGGCGGCCATAGGGCGAGCATAGGGTGGGAAACCTGAATTGGTTATCTCAGGTACGGTATAGGGATGCTATAGCGGTGTCACAGGGCGGGCATAGGGTGGGCATAGGGTGGGAATAAGCTGGACTACCTTTGAAAATTGTTTTATTCAAACAGCTTGTTCCCCAGGTCTCGCCGGTAATGTTGCAGAACATGCAGGCTTTAGAAGCGGAATTTCCTCCCACTCGATTGGCAATTTCCGTTATGCCCCCCGTGCCATAGTCAGCAACAACACACGTGAGCATGCATCGTAACTGGAAGATTTCCTTTTTTCTTGAATCAAACGCTCGGACACCAACATTCCACATGTCGAGCAACTCGTCCACCAAGAACTTGTAGTAAATCTGAGCATTACTCGGTTTATCCTCGATTATTCCGTATACCAATAGAAACTCGTACTTGGCTCGATACTCAGCAGGCAGATTTAAGATTTGGAACGTTATTGGGGTGATTGAGGACGTGACCGCCGTGGAATCGTTATGAGGATTCACTCCATCGGCACACATGAATAAGGAGATGTTCCGTGGCTCCGTAAAGAAGCCCGGCTGCTCGACATACACCTTATTTCTCCAGAAGGTCGACTCTGCGATTGAAACCGAGCAACGAAACTTATCATTTAAGGTGAGGAACACAATTACACTTTCTGGAATAATAAATGGATTTTGGGCATAGGATAAGCATAGGGTGGTCATAGGGTGGGCATAGGGCGAACATAGGGTGGGCATAGGGTCAACATACAGTAATCACTCAGTAATAAGAAAACCCGCCAATAAGAAAGTAGCCAGCTTTTTTGATTTCTTCACAATATTTAACACACAACACTCCATATTTAAGATCTCTATATAAATAAGAAACTTGCTAGGCTGACCTAAAATTCCTGTTTTCTTAAAATCGAGTGTTTACTGTAGGATGCAAGGCAATTGTGAATTGGGCATAGGGTGAGCATAGGGTGGACATAGGGTGATCATAGGGATGTTATAGCGTGGACATAGGGTGATCATAGGGATGTTATAGGGTGGGCATAGGGTGAGCATGTGGGAGGGATACACTTACGATGAAACGTAGTCACAACCGGCAGATCGTCGTTCTCCGCGGGTGTAGTTATCTTCCATGATACCAAGAGCTCGGCCATCTCTGGTATCAAATATAGCATCGGCAGGAGTTCGTCCAAGCGCCAAAACCTAAATACCTTGTACGGCTTTCCCGGAATAAGCCGTCCGTTACGTCGAGAGCTGGGGTGACACCGAAGTTTGTGGCAATGGAGGCACTGGGTAAGGTCGTCATGCCGGCCCGGAGTGAAGATCATGCATTCATTCCTGCAAACGTCGGCGGTATGGTACGGCAGGGCAAAATCCTTCCACATAGACAAAGCTTGTTTGAAGGAGGTCGGGAAACCATTTCGTCTCTGATTGCCGATGATATCAACGTTGCCAATCACCGTTTGCCGCATGAGATTGAAGATTTGATCAAACATGGATTGGGTAGCATTGTGCTCGGATTTCGTTTCCAGCAGATCAATGACAAGACGATGCATTGTTGAAACCTTCTCGGCATAGACGTGATCAACGACCTGTGAAATCACGAGAGGCATCCCCAACTTTACAGGAACTGCAAAATTAAAAAAAGGCATTTCCCTCCGCATGTCCACCCTATGCCCGTCCTATGCCCACCCTATGCCGACCCTATGGAAACATCCAATGCTTTCCATAGGCATGCCTACCCAGTGAACCACCTATACCCGCCCTTGGGAATGCTCAGGCCCACCCTATGGAAACATTCCATGTTTTCCCAACCTATGCCCGCCCAATGCTCGCCCTATGCCCACCCACTGGAAACGTCCAATGCTTTCCATAGGCATACTTACCCAGCGCTCTACCTATACCCGCCTCTGGGAATGCCTGTTCCCACCCTATGGAAACGTTCAACGATTTCCCAACCTATGCCCACCTGTTGGCATACGTACGCCCACCCTTGGGAAATACAGAAAGAGGGGTACCTCATGGTTATCCATATCCTCATCGTTGGCAGCAGGAATTAGGAGACGGGCACAATGTTCTTCCAGCTTTCTCAAATGATCCTGGAGAATTTCGTCCGCTTCTGCATTGGCATCTTCCATGTCATCATCACCTCCAAGGGAACCACCATCACCACCATTACGGTCACCCCCGTCATCACTTGAAGTATCGTCTTCACTACTACTTTCCCCCATGTATACCGCTCCTTGCCATCTCTTGTATAGCTTCGTATGTCGTTGTATCGTTCGAAGAGGTTTTTCAACTTGTAGTCGGCACACGGTGCAAGGACATGGTGGCATGTCGACCCCGTGGTTGTTTAATACTGGCCCACAACACACCATCCATACCGGCACGCATGACTACTTGGAACCGTTGCTTCCTTTTTAACTTTTCATTTGCTAGGCATAGGGTGATCATGAGGTGGTCATAGGGTGGGCGTAGGGTGGGCATAGGCATGGAAACAATACGATGTGTTCCATAGGGCGGTCCGCCCAATGGCATCCCTATGGAAGGTGTTCAATACCTTCCATACCATGAACGTAGGGTGGACATAGGGTGGACATAGGGTGGACATACGTTAGGAATGCTGTATTCTGGTTCCATAGGGATGCCCACCCTATACAACCTATGGGAAAATAACTTGAATTTTCCATAGGGATATTGGGTTGATATTCTATGAACGGTCGAGGTGTTAACCCTATAATAGTGGCGTCCGTAGGGCTGGAAATAATTACACAGGGATGGAAAACCCCTATGTAAAACCTATGGGAACGCATTTCCATTGGCTTTCCATAGGGCAAAAACCTTTCCATAGGGCACTTTTAAATCCCCTATCTCAAAATCGTATGGAATGGCTCTGGAAAATTTGCCACAGGCCCCAATGGAAATCGTTTCCACAGGGTGATCATAGGTTGGCTCACCCCATTTTCGGGATTCCATAGGTAATTTATAGGGATGGAATCAAAAAAATGAAAAATAGGGCAGGGTAAAACAGGCCCTTTTTGGACTCTACAACAGCAACACGCCGCACTTGGAAAATGCCTATGGAAAATGCAGAATTACACTGTTAAGGAATGCCACAGAGATCATCCCTATGATAGTGGCGTCCATACCTGTGGAATGGCCTGGAAACAGGTTAAAAAACATCACCAATGTACCCTATGGAAAATCCGGAGCCTGTGGAAAAAGTGGTGTGCCCTATGGGAAATCCAGAGCCTATCCCTATGGAAACCCCTATGGAAGACCCCCTACCGCCGCCAAAAACCCCCCAAATAAAATGAGCCTGTTCGATCACCCCCAAGAAAACAAACCATTTGTTCACTGACGAGGGGGGCAAAAAAACAAAATTGCGGCCTGTATGCGCAATTTTGGCTATTAGAGATTTTATTTCTGGAACTTCAAAAAAAATCGGGAAGAACCTGATTTCAAACGAAAATCGAATCGCATTGGGTCCGACAGCGACGACGCGCGCAGATTCCACGCATGACATCGAATTATGAATTCTCAACGGCAATCTCAGGCTGGATATGCCATACGTTGACCACAGGGATGGAAATCGTAATACAGGTATGCCCAGGCCGGGACATCCTAATGGAAATCGTGCCACGACGGCGATCGATGGGAGTGTGCAAATAATCGCATGGAAAACCGTACGGAAAGCTAATTAGACCCATAAAACCCCAGGAAAAACCCCAGGTCCCAGCACACGCAGTTGTTTCCCAGTCACCTTCGTTAGTTCTTTACAATCAAAATGGCAAAAACAGCAGCCGCAGAATATGCCAAGAAGAAAGTTGAGAAGACCAAGAAAAGGAAGCCTCCCACACTCTACGACGAAGCCCGCACGAAAAGGGGCAAGAAGTGCCAGCAAGCGCGGGCCATCGCACAGGCCCAGGAGGGGAAGAAGGCCAAAGCCGCAGGCAAAAAACTAGTGAAGGAATGCTTCGGTTCGGACTCTTCGGATTCCGAAGAAGAGGAGGAGGATGACGAGGAGGAGGAGGAGGAGGAGGAGGCCGCTAAGGCGGGACCAGCAGACCAACCGTTGGACTTCGTAAAGTTGATGGAAAACCCGCAGCAGATGGCAGCGATCTTTGCAATGATGCAAAAGGCACAGCAAGGTGTGAAGATCGAGGCGGATCCAGTGGCTAGGCGGCCGTCGGGGGCGACGGACGATGAGGTTTCTTTGATGCAGGCGGACGCCCGGACCCTCATAAGCGAATGGGAGGAAGCCAAAAAACTCCCGGTGGGAGCGTGCAAAGAGGACCTTGGGAAAAAGTTCGTGAAGCTGAAACGAGAAATCGGCAAACAACATATCCCCCCCTGCACTGACAAGCAAGTTCACACGTACCTGGTTGCTCACCTGAGCTATCGCAAGGCCCGCCGCGGAGGAACCGGCCGGTTCAAAATGAATAAGGGTGGGGACATCCGCTTATATGGCGGACCGCTCAACGGTCTCACTGTGGAAAACTTCACAGGTCAATCTGTACCCAATGCAGATATCGTCAAGAAGCTCAACAAGTTCACAGACCCTGCAGCGCGGAAGGGCAAGGAGTGGACTACATTGGAGGAGCTCGTCGGCGGAACAATCGTGTGGCCAGAA
>LGRX02024640.1:0-35536 GCA_001247695.2 Cymbomonas tetramitiformis | reverse complement strand
GGAGGCCTACACAGAAAAAGATTGCCAGATGGTTCCTCAATGTCCTTCCTAAGTCCAGAGTCACGAAGAAGAGGCTAGAATACACCGGAGTCAGCCCTGATATTTGGGATGAAGTTCTGAACGAAAGTGACAAAGTACTTCCTTCTTCGCTGTGCCCATGGCCCACTCAAGACCCCCCCTATCATCAGAATGGTGCTGAGCATTATTATGGTGGTCACCATGACACGACAATCACCAATGCAAATTCCAAGCCCTTCATAAGCACCGTGAAATGGCCCAAAGTACTTACACTCATGGGGTACCTCCCTCCTCTTTTTGGTACTGTCCTCAACACGATAGGTGTTCCCCGTGGCAAGATTAAACCTCTCCTTAAAAAACTTTCAAGAATCTGTAGACAACACACCAAAAATAGGCGAGGCGTGTTTCTGTTAAACACGACCACCACCACCTTGAACACTGACCCGCATACAGTTGACATCCTGGGCAGTGAGACCATGACAGAAACTGAAGCAGTGCAACAATCAAACGACTTTCTTCAAACCCTCCTGCAATAATTTTCAAAAGTCTTGCAATATAAGATGGTTCTCTGTCCCCTAGGGGAGGGGCCCTCCCCCCTCCCCTCCCCACCACCCCCTCTCCCCCGCCCACCGACCCCCTTCCTCAACGTCTCCAAATACCCCCTTAATTCTTCGACTTCCCTCCCCACCGCTCAGATACAGCCACCCCTCCACTCACCCGGCCATGGCTGCTTCTCCATGTCTTCTAGAGTTTTTTGCTTTGCACCTAGCTTTTTCTCTAGATGTCACCCTGCTGAAAAGTGGGTTGAGCCCCTTTGTGGGCGCGCTATAGCAGAGGGAGTAGCCCCTGGTGTTTTCACCAGCCTGCTTTGCAGGGATACCGCACTCTCAGGATTTTGTCCCCTTTACTAGCGTAAATGTTTTATTATTAACTACTAAAGTTGAGCCGTCCAAGGTTTTTAGATTGGGAACATCGGAAGGTCCTAAGAGATTTCTGGGGAGCGACAAAGGACTGGATCGTACTTCGATCTCTGAAATCGTATATGGACTGTCGGATTCGGAGAATTACCACTGTTAAAAATGAACGGACCAATTTAAGTTGTGCAGCTCTACTGTAACGTCGACCCTCGCGTGTCGCAGGCCGCGCAGCGGCCGCTCGGAGAAACTCTGGGAACAAGAGTAATCGTCGGACGGTCAGACAAATCGAAATGCCATTCGCGATTCGGCCCTCGAGCCTCGTGTCACGTGTGTCGTGACACAAACCTCTGCTCCTTATGATTTGGAACCTGGCCAAATTACCTTACCTTACTTACTTACCTTACTTAATCAGCAGCAAAGCGCGAATCCCAACGGGCGACACAGACGAACTTTCGATCTCACGATCGCCAGACGCTAGCGATGACAGTGCCCTGCAGTCGCGTACATTCACCGCGACGCCCCCCACGCGTTATGGCATGGCATGTTGGGACGCAAAAAGCGAAGCACTGTCGCGCACATGATCCTACGGTCAGATGGCCTAGTGGAGATCTCTTTTTGAGATCGATCCGCCTAGTAATGGATAAACTTTCGCAACGGTGCAATAAGTTGTATGTAGTTCGTTCGTTCAAGACCCTTCGGTCTCCAAAGACGTTCACACACCTTTCTTTCGAACGTTTACTTGTGTACTGTAATGCGTATGCAACCCCAGGTTATATCTACCGCTACAAGCTGGCAAATTACAATTTTGTGATAAGTGTTGCAAACACTTTCTGCAGTACGTTTCATGTTTTGATGAAAACAGGACTCATCAAAGCTCGCATGTCTTCTGTAACCGTGTCGCAGTTTGGAGTGGAATGAACCCCGCGACTGCGTGGTGAGCCTCGAGTGTATATCGGTGTTCCTGGCCTTCGTTTACACCTAGTTAATTTTTCTGTGCCATACGTGTCGCTCGTGTGCTCGAAACTGTCAACATAGGAGCTACCTTCACGCTTCAAGACATCCGATAAGACACTTCTGCGGCGCCTGTGGATTATCCTTTCTCAAAAGGTATTTTGACAAAGGTCATAACTCGAGTGTTCCTTCCCCCATCTTGTCAACTGCAACCAGAAACTTGACAGCACGTTTTACATAACGGGACTTCATAAGCGTAGCTTGCCACTTGGGAATATCGGCAAGAAGTAGAGTTGATTGAGTGCGAAGGTCGTTAGGTGGTAAAATTACAGTGAGGATCCAAAGGCGCAATATTTCTTTTGAACTCCGTTGATAATCTCGTAGCGGTTAAGAAGCTCGTGTCTAAAACAAACGGCTTTGGCCGCATTTCCTCAATGTTCCATTCGGTCACGGTGTGGACTGTCGTACACGTTTTCTAACTTGAATCAAAGGATCATAAAGGAGCTGAAAATGGCTGCCAAGCGTGCTTAAATCACAGAATGCGTACCGCTATTCCTCACTTTGGAAGAGGATGTCCACAGGTCACAAGTTTTTGGCAGGGTCCTTGTAGTCCCAGAACTGTAAGTTTGGGCAACCCGGGATTTGGACACGGTCCAGGTTAGTAGCAAGGGAAGATGGAACCGGAAATGAACATCCAGCAAACCTCTGAAGACTGTGTCCCCAGAACACCTCTCGGCCAAATCACGAACTCGCGGACTGCACCTCTCACGCCGACCTCTTGCACTCCGACCTCTTCAGGCGCTCACGATCTGTCACCATCTCTTATGACCACACCCGTGGCTCACATGAATACTCCTATGGGTTCATGTTGCGACCTGAATGACCAGTGCGCGCTATGCCTTAGTCCTCTTGGTGCTAAGGCGGGGGTTCGCTGCAGCCTTGACGAGATCTTCCACACTCCATGTAATCACTGGTACTTCACATCTCTATGCTCCTCGCTACCGACTTCCCAACTCGGGCGTTCTGTGTGTAGTGAGCTCGTCAAAGGGCTTTCCATTCGAGTGTGCTAATATGAGCTCTTCTGTTCAGGTTTCACAAAGGCTGCATTGTCAAGAGTCGAGGCTCCTTATGTGATAACTCACACAAATGCCCGATGTGTCGGACTGCTCTGCCTAAGGGGCTTACACCTGAGCAGGTGAAACGTGCAACTTGCTTTTATTTGGATGAGGATCTCGCCTTTCAGTGCATCAAATATCTCGTTTTGCTCTTTTCTATAGCTAAAGGAACGCTTCCTAACTGCCACATGGAAAGTGAGTTTCGGACTGTGGTTGTTTGAGCAGGCTCGCAATCAGCGACGTGAGCCGGAAAACGGAGTGTTCTATAGGGACTTAATCATCAGGTACTCACTCCTCCCGTCTGCTCGCTTCTTCATATTTCTTGCCGCTCGGATAAGCGACCTCAGTGCACCAATTTCTCGTTCTTACATCTCGATCACTTCGTCGAATCTGACCTGACCTCTCGGGTTGCATGTGCAGTAATTCCCAGCGAGTACGTGAGATGATGCGGCAACGCTTGCAAGGTGCTTTGAATCTTTTCCAGTTCATCGCACCTTCTTGGTGAATACTTGGGGTGAGCAAGTGTAGCACGTGCCAACACACTTGCGACGTCCTTTTAAGTGAATGGTGCACCACGCCCCGGGGACTCAGATTTTGGTGAAGCGATATCATGTCTCCTCGGATTATTTCGGTCCTGTTCTGTGCTCTTTTACCCTGCGCTTTCTACCCTGTGTATAGGCTACTAATGTGAGTACTGTGCTCGCCCAGGACAAGTGACAGCGAATGAGTCCCATAGAAATGCTGCTTTTCCCTCGCCTTTCCGCTCGGCTTCCGAGGTGGCCTGCTTGCCATGGCCCTGTGCTGTGCTTATATGAACAGACCTTCGCCGCTTCTTCTATGGAATGCTAGTGAATGTGGGAAAATAGAGCTGCTTGAGTGAGCAGAAGAGCGAAATATATTTCTCGCATCTTTGCTTAGTCCTCATCCACCAGACGCCTTCTTTACCGAACGATTTGACCTTTTCAACTGTGCTGGAGTTTATGGCGAGTTGTTCTTCGCTGTGTTGGGTCATCCAGCGAGGCACAGTTCCTCGAGTAGTTCGCAGCCCGTGCTGCCAAAGAGTAGCAAAAGTGCAAAAGTAGCAGCGCTTTTCATGCTGGCACCGACCTGGCCTCCTCAGGTGTCGGCGTGCATAGGGAGTATGCATTAAAAGGCGTGCCTCGGGCGTGAATGGCACCACACAGGCACTGGGGGATGAAGTTGAGAATATTGCCAATGCAATTATGGACATTGAAGTGTCGGAAGCACCACAGGAAACTGAAATGGACGAGGAAGATTTTTTTTCGGGAATGTGTGAGTGCAACCACTGCCAGGTTGGCCTGTCCCGCCTGTGAGCCCGTGCTTGTGCCAACGCGTGCTTGCTGGCCTTGGTGGAGGCCGGGGGGGGAGCGTCGTTGATTCAACCTTCTGCCAGGGACGCTGTGTGAGGTAAGGGTTTGGAGTAGCTGCTTAAAGTATTAGGCAAACTTTTCCTTGTATTGAAGACTTGCTGCTCAGGTGTTCATACATTCGAGCAGATTTCAGTATTTTTATGCTCATACTTTCGTGTGTGGGCACTTTGTGTGTATCAAGTTGTCTCTCGCTGGCCATCCGGGATAGTAACTTTTAGTCTGCCCCAGACCACAGACGTTCAGAGTTTGCTCACTTTTGCTCTTCTGTTCAACCTGAAGGCAGCTATGCACCTGATCGTTATTTTCCTGTTTGAAACAGCGTTTTTGTGAGAACGGAGGGCGATGTGGACGATGTGGTGAAATGTACTGCCGCCTGTGCTCGGTCCTGAATTACGACCAACGAGATGAGCGCGTATTCTGCCTTACATGTGTTGCAGAGCAAAGAGAGCTCGACGATCAGATGCAATAGACTCCCTTGCTTAATCTTTTGGGGAGAAACCCAGTCATATAGCTTGGTGTTTTGTGTAATGCTTTCACACTCAACACCCGTTCCACATAAGTGAAAACTGTTTTGATGGTTTTAACCGTAAACTTGTATGGTGAATGTTTGGTAATTGTGTGTTTGCAAAAGTGTACACCTTAACACCTGTTTCCGGTGCTTGCCCCTCCTGCAAACACTCATGTAACATAACTGACCCCAAGTTGGAGAGATTTATTTGCAATACATGTTGTGAAATCATGTACGATAGGTGACTCAGCCCAGAGCAGGGCCATGAAATTCATACGCTCGTACGCCCAAAGGGCGTGGTTTTTCTTTTCGGTAGGTGTAGTATCGTTGTACAACGTATTAGTAAAGACTATCATTTCTTGAAATATGTAACTTTAGAGTAGAAATGGGATCGCCAGTAAATCACCGGGAACATGGCGATGAATGCGCCGCAGCATACAATACTCAGGGTTTGCGCTTCCACGTGGCACACAGCCTAACCCGTTCATGTGTGCTAGGAGGCAAGCACGAAGAGCAAGAAAAACGGCTAAGTACAAAACGCAAGAGTACTCAGTACGGAGTACAGTAGGACCGATCAGAATGATGTTGATGTGAGGTGCCTAGCCTGTTGTACGGAGTACTCAGTACAGTTGAGTTATGGAAAGAGTTCCTGAATGTATAAGAACTCTAAGTGTAACCAGTTTCGGGGATGCGAACTGAACTGAGAATTGTAACATAAAAAGTAAAGAGCCGTAACTGCTGTATATTGTGTATTGAAAGCATGCACTTGAAAGCAAAAGCATAACTAGAAAGATTTACGAAACCGAAGTCTGATAGTTGACCAATCGTAATCATACCTTGTGCGGTCGTTTAATAAGTGTAGATAGAATAAGTCCGAAACCGTAAAGAAGAGAGAAAGCAAGAGTGGAGACTCCTACAAAATGGTAATTAGTCCGTGTTTTCACGTTGCTTCCCTGTTTTTTTGCGCGAATTCTGATCAAAGCCACCTTGCCTTGCGTGATTAGCTAGCGTAGAGCGACACTACGAAATCGAGAATGTCTGTTCTTGTGCTTGCGTTGCGCGGCGGTGTGTGGGTTTGAGGGTTCCAGGTACCCTTGGGACCACGTTGGCGTGGAGGAATCTGGCCCAGCGACAATCTTTTGAGGTGCGCGCTTGCCTTCGCGAATTGCCTTGCCCCCTTGATGGTTTCTTGAAATCTAGATCTTGTCGCTTGGGGCGGTGCTCGCGTCGGTGGGTGTGTGTTTGGTGGTTTCAGGTGCCCCTGAAGCCAAGACCGTCGTGAATTTCTTTTCGCACGGTAAATTGTGTGAGAGCCCTCACGTGGCAACCCTTGTTTGCGCATGCATAGCGCATATGTGGCACGAGCGGTTTGGTTCTAGGATTTAGGCCTCAGGCTTCGGGAATTTAGGAATCGCGTGGATTTTTTGGCAAAACCGACCCTTCGCGGCGGGAGCGCTGCGCAGTTTTTTACAAATTGTGCGGCCTTTGCTAAAATGTCCTCGTGTTTCTAGATCGCGAGTGTCCTAGGTGTTGTGCCCTCTAGGCTCGGGAATTGCCGCGCTTCGGCCGGTTTGGCCACTCGTGCTCGTGCACGAGTGGTAAATTCCTAAGTCAGCGGGTGCTACTACTTTGCAATTGCATATATTAGTGCCTCCACACACGATTAGTGTAGCTTCGTCTTGTGCTCGAGGGATTAACAACCTCCTCGTGTACGGCGGGAGTTTGCGGTCGGACCGCACACTCCCCTGGCACTGATTGATTTGGGATGGCGCGAGATCTTGGCCGGGGCGTTAGGATGGCGCGAGATCTTGGCCGGGGCGTTAGGAGTTAAAGTCGGCTATGGCGCACGGCGGTGGTGAGCACCTGGCTCAAGTGGCTACGTGCCGCGCGGCGCATATGGCTCGACGGCGGGCTTGGGATCGGGCGGCGTGGTTCATTCTGCGGCTTCAGGTGTTGCGGGATGTCCGTGTCGGGCGCGATCGTTGCGTGGTTTGGCTTAGGGGTCAGGAGATGCGGGATCGGGCGGCGGGTTTGCGGGCGTGGCGGCGGGCGGCGTTTTTCGTTGCTAGGCTTAGCTTTTTGCGGGTGGCGTCCCGTGGGATTGTGCGCCGTGCGGTCTTGCGCCTGTCCGAAGGGGGGGAGGTACCTCAGATCGGACGAGCGCAGAGCGCACTCGGCGTACGGCCACGTCACCGGTGCTACCTTTAGGGGAGCGCGTGGTCACAGCCACAGCACGAGCGCTGCCTCGAGCGAGGCTCGCGGCCATGGCCACAGCGCTGGCGCTGCCCCTGGCGAGGCGCACGGCCACAGCCACTGCGCGAGCGCTGCCCTAAGCGAGGCGTGCGGCCACATCGGCGTTGCCCCTAGCGAGGTGCGCGGCCACTGCCCTAGCACGGCAGCGCTGCCCCTGGCGAGGCGCGTGGTGGCAGTCGCGGCACTGGCGCTGCCCCTAGCGAGGCGCGTGGTGGCAGTCACGGCACTGGCGCTGCCCCTAGCGAGGCGCGTGGTGGCAGTCGCGGCACTGGCGCTGCCCCTAGCGAGGCGCGCGGCCACATCGGCGCTGCCCCTGGCGAGGCGCGTGGTGGCAGTCGCGGCACTGGCGCTGCCCCTGGCGAGGCGCGTGGTAGGGGCAGCGAGGGGCAGTGAGGGGTAGCGAGGGGCAGTAGGACCACTCCGTCGAATTTATAAATTCGACGGACCCATTTACGTACGACAATCGTACTCTGGTATTCCTTTTATTCGATACGACACCCGGAATTAATTATTCCGAATACGCAGACTGGTCAACAAGCGTTTATTTTCCCGTACTCAAGGTCATTGCGCCGGTATCGTAACCACGTGCTCGGAGTGCAACGCTTTATCGAAACTCAATACATCGATTAACCCACTCGGCTAAGACGACGGGAAATGGCATACGGACATTACACCGGGGATCGATCCAGCACGGTCGAAGTAATATTTCAACTTATTCCGGCTAGCTATCCACTCGGCTAATCCACCATGGCGATAAAAATCGAGTGTTTAGTAGGCTTTGTTTATGAAGCGACGGGCATATCATTTTTAATTCCATAATATTATGGAACTTGCTCGCGCAGCCACGATCGCCAACCGTCACTTGAGACCGTACCTACAAGGACCACTCCGTCGAATTTATAAATTCGACGGACCCATTTACGTACGACAATCGTACTCTGGTATTCCTTTTATTCGATACGACACCCGGAATTAATTATTCCGAATACGCAGACTGGTCAACAAGCGTTTATTTTCCCGTACTCAAGGTCGGACACGTATCGATTGCAACAGACAACTGGAGATGATAAAACCTATGCAATGACTTATATCGATATAATGATAGAAATAAATAGGGAATTCAGGGAGATTCCATCTCGACCGCCTAAAAACGTAGTAAGCAATTTGGAAAAGTACATTGAAAATTGCGCAACACCTGTTAATGAATTGCAAGAAATTTATAATAGCCTTGAAGATTTTGACATGAATCATGTTATTTTTTTGGACGCGATTAAGTACTACGAGCTTCGCGGAGCGCTTATGTACTATATAAATAAATATCATCTACAGCGATCTTGCGTAGAAGATTCCAGTGCAACCTTTGTCCCGATCGACGGGTTTCAAGACTCCGATGATACTGCAACCTCTGGAGCTTCGTAGCGGTCACGCGCGTTGTGCGTGCCGTAAGTCCACCGCGACACACGTTTATCGCCGATCACCGACTGCGTGGCGTAACTCTCCGGCTTGCGACGTTGTGCTGCACGCACCTTACCGTCTCATTGTTTGGCGTGACGGCATTTTGACACCAGGTTGCCCCGGTCGTTGCAGTTTATTTGCAACTCCGCCTGGTACCGCGTCGCAGGGGAAGAAGCAGCTGCAGGGTATTAGAAAAACGCCCAACAGGATTGTTATCGGACCGCAGTAAGCGTACGCGCTCGAATCGCACAATACCCGGTCTACGCATTGGAAGTACGCGCAGCATCCGCAGCTGTTGGGATAGTGTTGAAAGTTTGCTTCCGGGTTCAACCATACGCTCGGCATGATTTTTTAACGTCCACCGGATTATTTTATCGATGCGCAACCAAGGTATTTATACATACACGATTGTTTCGGGTTAGGTTATGGCGTGTGAAACGCGCGCTCCTACTGTCTATTAGGCAGATGTAAAGTTGTTACCTTGTTGCATTTTCAAGCTTCGCGCAAGCACGATTATTCTGCGACACGCTTTAGGCCATCCTACAAGATGTAACGACCCCGACTGTGCACCATGCGAGGGCGTGTTTCGGCCCATAGAGAGGTAGTCAGACGAAGAGCCGAATGTTTCCTGTTTTCAGTACTTTTCATGGTTTCTGTTTGGCTTTCCAGACTGTAACGTTCGTATATCCGGAGGCTCTATCGATTCTGTAGTTTACAAAGAAGAAAAGAATTCTGTCTGATGCGCAAAAAGTTGCTGCGTTTGTTTTTTGACAATTGGTTGTCATATTTGTAAAACGATATTCTTTGGTATTACGTTTTTTACGTACAAACATCTATGCAGAGTAGCGTGAATCCCATTAACCTATAGTATGTTACAGATCCAGAATCCTTATCAGTACGCCAAGAACCTACACCTTTTGGATATGTGGAGCAGCCGTTCGCTGATGTACATTTAAGTGCCCTTGTAGAGCCGTCCGTATGTTTTGGGGTTGGAGTTTTTGTTGAGCCACTACTTAATATGTCGTACTGATAATTCATGTTACACCCTGTATTCCCCCATTCAGCAGTTCTCATTACAAATCCGTCCGAGCCAAATTTACTGCAATCATATCCATTATAAGGACTGAAATACAGCCGCGTTGCTTGGTTTTGTAAATCAATATCACAAAAAGCTAGTTTTTCGTGATATTGATTCCAGCCGATATTGTAAACAATATTTTGGTTGTTTGCGTCTGTATCATACTTATCTTGAAAAGGGTCATAACAATTCCATATCAACCCAGCAATTCATGTATCTCCAGGCATAGAAGGGTCAACAGAAGGATCGTCGTATGAAATAAATTGTACATTTTTCATGTAATTATGCGAACTTTCCGAGCCGCAAATAGATAAAGTTGTTTGTGAACTGTTTCCACAGCCGTACGAGTCAATAGGATGCATAATAGCTGCTTTGGTCGGTGAAGCAGTAGGCGAGCTGGTCGTAGGGGACGCGGTAAGCGAGGGTGGCGGAGGCGGGGACGGAGGCGGAGGCGAAGGCGGAGACGGAGGCGGAGACGGAGGCGGAGGCGAAGGCGGAGGCGGAGGCGAAGGCGGAGGCGGAGACGGAGGTGGAGGCAGGCGGAGGCAGGCGAGGCGGAGGCGGAGAGAGGCGGAGGCGAGGTTCGGAGGCGGGGGCGGGCTCGGAGGCGGAGGCTGGAGGCGGAGGCGGGCTGGCGAGGGCGGAGGCGGAGGCAGGCTCGGGGGCGGAGGCGGGCTCGGGAGGCGGGGGCAGGCCGGAGGCGGGGCAGGGCATGAGAGGAGGCGGGCTCGGAGGCGAGGCGGGCTCGGGGGGGGGGCGGGTACGGAGGCGGAGGCAGGGAGGCGGATGCGGGGGAGGAGGCGGGCGGCTCGGAGGCGGAGGCGGGCTCGGAGGCGGGGGCGGCTCGAGGCGGGGGCGATTTCGGAGGCGGGGGCGGGCTGGAGGCGGAGGAGAGTCGGAGTCATAATCGGAGTCGGTATGTGGAGGCGGAAGCGGGGGCGAAGGCGACGGCGGGGACGGAGGCGGCGGCAAAGGCGGAGGCGAGGCGGAGGCGGAGGCGGAGGCGAAGGCGGAGGCGGAGACGGAGGCGGAGGCGAAGGCGGAGGCGGAGACGGAGGCGGTAGTGAAATCGGAGGCGGAGGCGGAGGCGGAGGCGGAGGCGAAAGCGGGGTATGGTATTCGTACACGGGAGCGCCATCCACGTCCACCTCTTGCAGACGATACGCGCCGTATTCTTTGAATTTGGGATACACCGCCGTCGCACCGTCGACCATCATGTTGCGGGCGACGACCTCAGCGTCCGCGCGAGCGCGATATTCTGCCTTGACCGTGGTAATCACCGACCCGCGCGCGACGCTAACAAGGTCCGTGCGGGTGTGAGTGCGCACCGCTGCTCCCAACCGGCGCACGTAGGCGTCGTGCTGATGCAGATGCTCGAGCACGAATATCTTGCGGAACGTTCGATTCGAAACGTATTTGTCGTAAAAGTCGGATTCGAATCTGCACGCGACATCGGTGGTGTGAATCTCGGAATCGCTGCGGGATGCAAGGCTCGAGTAAGTTATACCCGCGACAAAGCCTAGGACGATAATCGATACCACCAAACCCGCGACGATCAGGTATGGTGGAGGCGAAGGGCCTTTTTTTGCCCGGTATTTCTTCGCCCGTTTGAATCGAAGCATTTACAAAGTCAAAAATAATATTGTACGTGTGATTACTACAGATATATATAACGTATACCAAGCGCCATTACGACCCATTGTTTAAAATCTGTATTTTATTTTCGAAATTTGGTGTACCAGTACACCTCGATGCCTTTTGGGGCTGCTGGAGCAACGTCTGCGTTTGTGAGGATCATGGACTACGAGCTACGTCACCTGCAGCATTGCACGGTGGCATACGTCGATGACGTAGTGGTCTACACGGACTCCACGCCCGAGCAGCATCTGAAGGACGTCAAGGAGGTGCTGCGCACGTTGGGAGACGCTGGCATAAGACTGCACGCAGGCAAGAGTACCTTCGGGGCAGCCACCGTGGACTTTCTGGGCTACCGCATTGGGCACAACTCCATTGGTGCGCAGGAAGCAAAGTGCAAGGCCATCCAGGACCTTCCGAAGCCTCAAGACAAGACTGGGCTCCGTTCCATTCTGGGCATGATGAACTACTATAAGGGCCTGGTGGGTGAGCCAGGGGGACCGAATTATTCTGAGATGGCCCGCCCTCTCAACGACCTGCTCAAGAAAGAGATTACCGATATCAAGGGAGCTTGGGGGAAGGAGCAGGACCAAGCGCTCCAGGACCTGAAGGACTCGCTCTGCTCTGGAAGATGTCTGAGGCCAATCGATTATGCCAGGCCCCTCATATTGTACACCGACTGGAGCACCTATAGGTCCAAAATTGACTTTCGGGTACAAAAATGAGTTTGGGAGGTACAAAACTGACTTTTGGAGGTACAGAATTGACTTCTGGAGGTCCAGAATTGACTTTTTGGGTACCATAATGACTTTGGGAGGTACAATAGTGACTTTTGGAGGTTCAAAAGTGACTTTTGGAGGTACGGACATGCCTTTTGGAGGTACAAAATTGAGTTTTCCATTAAGTGCGATAACCGACATTGGCAAGTACAACAATGAATTTCAGAGGTCCAAAAATGACTTTAGGAGGTACAAAAGTGACTTTTGGAGGTCCAAAAGTGACTTTTGGAGGTACAAATTTGACTTTTGGAGGTACAAACATGACTTTTGTATGCTTAGTGGTGACCACAATTATTTTTGGAGGTCTTAAGACTGAGTGCTTAAATTTTTGGACCTAGGGTACCCTAGGAAAATATGTAATGCCAAAGATACTTTATATAAAGTGAATAAAATGGAATCTTCCCTTTTTGGACCCACTTTTGGATCCAAAAATCGAGGTCGGTGATTTATACCAAAATGTATAATTTTGGAGCTATGCCTCCAAAAATAATTTCGGGACCCACAAAAGGTCATTGTTGTAGGTACAAAAGTCATTTTTGTACTACAAAAATAACTTGGTTGGCATTTTTGGATGCAAAACACGATTTTTGGAGGTTTTGTATGCAAACTTTTGGAGGTACAAAAATGGCATCGTAAGTAGGGCCCTCACTCCCAGACATACTCAGTCGCTACAATTTATTTTGGAAAGATGAAACATATGAAAACCTACTTTGGCTAACGCTGCCCTCATCCGATGCGCACACTCGCTTGCAAGCGAGCGTTCGGATGAGGGAAGAAACCCTAGCGGAATCGCGGACGTGGTTGACATCCGCGTTTCCGCGAGAGGTGACAGTACGCTGTCAGATGCTCGTAATGTTTCCAGTATGCATATGCAATATGTGTGATGTGCTCATGCTGTTTATTATGCTTCTTTGCTAGGCATGCGTCGAGCCGCTGACTCGACGCATGCCCAATCACCCCCTCTAACGCGCCGCGTCCAGACTCCTAAAATCTGAACGGATGCTGCGTGCGCGCGCAAGGAACTTGTTCTTCCTAAGACATCAAATTATTACTATGCGAACTTGTATTGTGTTTGGCATACCGTTGTATACCGAACACAACACTCGCTGCACTATTTAGCTTGTTCACGGTCTGTCTACAGATTATCGCATATCAATTTCATTTGCCTACGGGCAGATCACCATTAAAAGCATTTGGCTACGCGCATTCCAACATTAAAATCATTTGGCTACGCGCATTCCACATTAAAATCATTTGCCTACGCGCATTCCACATTAAAAACATTTGCCTACGCGCATTTCGCCATATATGGCATTTGCCTACGCCCATTCCACATTAAACCCAACTTATAGTATTCACGTTGGCTTACCACCACGCATTGTGAGATTTGTACAATGTTGCTGGGAGTCCAAACCTCCTTTGCCCGAACCGCGTGAATGAAACAGGCCTCGGGCCATAGTATATCGCATACAAGAAATAAATAGATAATGCATAATACAATGGCGTTCCGTGAACGCCATGAGCAAGCTCGTGCCGTTGAAGCCCACCGCCGTCGAAAGGGTTGCTCGAGCAAGATCCGGGCATCCTACAGTGTGTATGCGAACTGGATATTGTGAACGTCCACGATAAAAATAACTCAAATAAAAGCAAAAGCAATATAGTGATCCCTGTAATAAAGTGTTGCAGAAGCTTCAGATGGTCCTAAGTCCCTACAAGTGAAAGATTAGTCAGTCGCACACCCTTGGATTCTGTGTGGATTTCCCATGAAATGCGGAAGGCTCACGTTGTGCTCTTGCGCGCAAGCCTATCTGACGGTTTCACAAAAAAAAGGTACATTTCAATCAACTTGAATACGCTCAACCACGAAAAACCATCTTCCACTTGGACAGCACACAAAACGCGAAAATCCGAGATTGCACGAAATCTAACCGAAATCGTACGCAACGTGTTTGAAAGCAAAATACTACTCAAACAAAGTAAACGCACTCAAATTATACCTATTATGAACTGTTTAATGAAGCATCGGACAGCTCTAAGGCCTACATGTGAATGTAAGTCAGTCGTGCAACAAGGTAGGCTGTGGTTCCCAACGAGATCCACGGCACGGGTTTAGTTAAATTTGGTTCTACGCGAGGGGGGAAGGGAAGGGACGCGCCTTAAAAAAACATGTAGAAAAGTAAGCAAGATTCTCAAAGAATTGTAAAAATATCCGGCTCGAAAATAAATCACGCCAATATATATCCAGGCTGTTTATGTGCGGTGGGTGTGCTCTCGGAAAACAACGAAACTGAGGAGCGGATCTACCGAACCGTCAATCACATACGTGGACGTCGATGTAGAGTTGTAGATGCTTCGTGATTTCGTGAATACTTCACCTCAAACCTTGTATGTTCACATATCAATTCATGTTAATATTGCGAATATTTGTGTCGAGTTTCGTGCGTAATAACCCACATTAGGGCCTCGACTGTTCGGCAGTTTTGGGTACATTCGAACCCGAACCCAAAACGCACGATGTTGACATGCTACCGTTATGGCAATGCTTCACGTGATACCGCACCTTATGTGTTGATAGGAGCAAAAGAGCTCTTCGTGGTCTCAAAGGTAATGAACTCGGCCATGATTTACGCATTCACTGCCCAGCTTGGTTACACAATACCGACCGTGTATATTGGGACATCAAGTATTTGGGTGCCTGCTGTTTAACGGTGGTGATTCTGAACCTCGGTTGAACGGTGTGTGAAATGATTTGATACTCCTAGCAGGGTCCAACGGCAAATTTCTCGGGTGTGGATTCCCCTATTTCGGTTTGAGATCGCATCACCAAAGGAAGTCCATACCAATTCACACACACAATTACCACCCATGGTGTACATCCGCGGTATATATCATACCCGTGTACTGCAGTTCTTACTGCAGTTCTTGAGGGCACCCTGACTTGAACACATCTAAAGCAGGAACTCGTTCTTGCCCACTTCTCTAGACTGAGATAATCTACTAGCCTACACATTTCTGAAATTCCCAAAGGAATAATTAAACATAATCACATATCGGCAACAACCTGATGAAGGTCCATTCATCTGCCCGTTAACTGGTTGCAATACGCTTCTGGACAGCAAGTGTTCAGTCTACAGACACGCCCTTTTGGCTGCACTTCTTTTCTATCTGATCTGAACTAACCCACGATCTTCTCCGGTCTGCACAACTTTGCATCACACCACACTGTGGTTTGAGTGAACAGAGAGTGAATCGGTCCTCAGAGATACACAGCTTCCTGGCCTGCTTGGACAGCCAGATCTCACGATTGTATCCACCTTCAGACTCTTCTGCTTGTCCGCAATGTTCACTTCTAACTCACTTTTATTTCTTCTCAGGACTCCCAAATGCGCAACCACCACCTGGAAACAGTGGCAAGCAAACAAAGAGCTCAATCAAAGAGGGACTACACAGAGTAAGTCTCCGAAAGCGCATATCGTTTTGAGAACTGAAAGTTGCCCCTGCCACTGTAGACCTAAAATTTCAAGTATCCACCTCGCCTCTCAACATGCATGACACCCCTCAAACCTCCTTGTGGTGTGAGAACAAAAGATGAACTGCAACCAAACAATACTGTGCTTATTTTTCTTAGGAACACAAACAATATCAGGCAGCTGGTAAATTCTTGAGATGATGAGATGTGGTTGCTTCCGAAGTGGGTTTTCAAC
This sequence comes from Cymbomonas tetramitiformis, assembly GCA_001247695.2. Lineage (NCBI taxonomy): Eukaryota > Viridiplantae > Chlorophyta > Pyramimonadophyceae > Pyramimonadales > Pyramimonadaceae > Cymbomonas > Cymbomonas tetramitiformis. Next base: position 19,732 of record LGRX02024640.1, on the reverse strand, counting down.
ACACACAGAGAGCCTTCGGCAAAGTGGTGACACCTGCAGCTTCTTTTGCAGATCTTGAACAACAGCTTTGAGCTCGTTGTGCTGCAGCAAGAGGCTGTGTTCGACTTCATCATGCACTGCTTCCCTCTTCGGTCGCTTCGTGCGTGTCATGTAGCGCTGCTTCGCAAGATTCAACGGCGGCATCTTTTCCTGGTACCGCGCAGCAAGCGATGAAACAGACGCGTCAGCCGTGACACAGAAAGAACCAGGGAAAACAGTAAGAGCAGGAAAAGAAGGCTTTCAAGTATTTTGAGTCCTGAGTAGCTCGAAGGCCAGGAGTCTCGAACAAAATGGAAATTATCCAGCCACAGCATCCTCCTCTGTCTGGCAACTGGATATTCATACAAAGTTGCCCGGATGGCACGAAGAGAGGGCCCGCCCACATCTCAGCTGCCGTTCTTAACAATTCTGCCTGAGGACAAGCACGACCGGCCAGGCCGCAAGCCAAAGACCAACAACCTCCACTTTAGCAACAACGTTGGTGATATTGATTTGATAGGTGTTTGTTTCACTTCTGTTTTTCGCAGAACTGTATGGGGCGACGTCCATGGGGTGGTAGGCACCTGAATCGCAATCTCGAGCTGCTTTTTGACTTTCACAGCTTTACCGATTTCATCCTCAACCCGGCACATCTCATCGTGCAGCTTCTCCTTTACCGAAGTAACGTCCTTGATGCGCTGCGAAAGGAGATTTTGTACCATATCATGTTGCTTCTTTTCCTTCGTGAGCAGCGCATGGTTCATATGGAAAGCGCTCTTGCGCAACTTGCTTGCTTTGCGATGTTCTTCGTGCGCCTCATCCACAGCCTGCGGGGCAAACACATTATCTTACGATTAGATTCCAGAAATAAATTGTGAGTTCAACTAAATTAGCCGCGACACAAAGCCCTCGATATTCACAGCCAGATGGAAGAAGGCACGTTAACGGCGGATTCTGTTGTTTGTCCCTCCGGTGAGGTGGAATAGATTCACCGTCACTCGTTCACATACCTGCGTGGTGCTCTTCTTCCAGGCGTACGGCATGCCAGTGGACCCGTTATACGGAAGGTCGTTCGCGGCCACATAAGTATCATCGTTTGCCACCATATCAAGACAGTCACGGTCCAATCCCAGCGCTTTGACCTTATCTTGGAAATCCGCGGTGAGGTTCACCTGACGGCCGGCAGACCAGATTTAGCATGGGATGGAAAATCTCCAAATCTTAAAGCGTCCACAGAACTCTCAACTTGTCTATATTCAACCGCATATGTGATTTATGTTCCTGACTACAATATGGAGCGTATTGAGCAAGGTTCAAGCACGTATAGATACCGCTGTGCATAAATATTGTTCTAGCAAAGTGGCCAACATTTGACAAAAACAGCGCCACTCGCAGTATACCGGGGAAGCACTTGTAAGCAGCACACACTGCACAGATTTGATAATTTCCGTTTGTGGCATGACGACTAGCGTTTATTACCTTGATTGTTTTCAATCTGACAATACTGCGGCTTACATCATCAATTTTACTCTGCAGCTTTTGAGAGGTATCGTAAAGGAGGTCAGTTTGCTTCTTGAGCTCACTTTGTGCGGGATCCTTCACGAGTTCTCGCGAAGGTCGTGTACTTCTGTGCGCCCTCCTTTCAGCGTTTCTCTGCATGTGCTTCTCCACTTTCTGCTTCTCCTGTTCCAAGTGCTTCTTGATGGCATACATTTTGTTGAGCTCAGTATTTGTCTGAGTGATGCTTTGGTCGAGGGCTTGCTTAAGCTGCGAAGTCTTCCCTATCTTCGAATTGAGAGCCCTGTCAACCCGTACGTCATTCTTGTGGGTTGTTTGTTCACCTCGCTTCATTTGGAGGTGGCTCGCACCGCGCTCTTTGAAAGTGCGCTGAATGGTACCATCAGCACGGGAAATGTCCTTGGCGGATTCAACGTGCCAATCTTGTGGTACTCGATGCCCGACTCCATCGAGGGCGGGCGGAATGTTGGGGGCACTGGACATTTTTCGGCAGAATTTATGGCAACAGAGGTCAGTGCGAAGCCTGCCGTTTGGATACGCTTTGAGTTGTGCTTCGCTTCAAGCACAGAAGACGTGTCTGTTCAGCTGTCCTGTGAGAATTCGACGGGTGATGCTGCAGATGTTAAAAATATTATAACAGGCCTACTTATTTCGTTTCACAACCGTGTAGACATCATGTGTGTTCGATCTCACTGAAAAATAACTCTAACAAACTGTCTGAAAACTGAAATTAGCTTCAAAACTCTTTTCCCCATCTCCATCCAGTCTCCATCGGACCGATCTCAAATCCGCTCGCAGCCGCTGGTGATCTATCGTGGACACTGTATGGGATTTCATGGTAGAATTTTCGAACGCCGCACGTCGAGCGCGCGATCGGCAAAGGCTAAATTTGCTTTCTGAACTTCTGCGCCACAGTTAAGAAATACCGCACGTGCTGGTATTCGTGCTGGAGATATATACTGTTGATATATCATGAAGCTAATGATGCGCAAGCAGGCTCATCTCCAAAAGAAACTGTGCCAACATTAAACTCGCTCTGCGGTAAAAATTCATCCCCAAGTGGGGGCTCCAAAACTCCGCCATAAGAATCTGGTTGGGAACCTGTGCCCAACTCGAATTCCTGTTCCGATCGATCGGTCGCAAAATGCGGAGCGGCCAAGTGGCCATCTTGCTCCTCCTCTGCCTCACAACTGCCCTCAGAATCATCGTAGTACCGCCCAGGGGGGTTCTCCGATTCATCGTCCTCACTACTGTCATGCTCCACAAAATGCCGGTCCCCAGAGCCCATATAGGGAGGCTCAGAGAGGGGGCGCATGAACGAAGTGAACTTCTGTGCGCGCAGGAGGGGCCCGCTGTGGCACAGTGTCTCTCGCCCTAGATATACTAGGCGAGGGTCTAGAGGATATAATCTGAGTCGCGACTGATTTCTCTGCCAAAACAACCGGCGATTCCCCATCTCCCACGTCGCAAAGCTGCAATTTTGAACCGCGAAAATCTCCGGAAGCAGTGGCCTCCAAGGCATCACCAACTGTGCTCTCCCCAGCCACAACGATCTCTAAAATAATCGGCGGATCTGCGGTCAAAAGCTGCGGATGAATGTGCGGCGAACGAAGATGCGAAATAGCTTGGCTCATAGATGAGCACAAAGAGATCAACTGCGACCTTTTGAGAGTCTGGACTCTCGCAAAACCAGCGCTAACAGAATCCAAGAGAGCCATAAGTTCTCCACTCTCCAAAATTTGCGTAGAAGTCATAATCGAATAAATAAACGAAAACAAAATCAAATAAAGATCGCAAGCAAAATTGCCGAAGAGCACCAATCCGTCGAAATCTCCCAAAGCCGAAAGCAGCCGTTTCCAGAAAATCCGTAGAATCTGCTCTAAAGCGTCCCACAAGGCGTGGAGACGCTCAACCGAAGGATAGAGCGGGAAAAAAAATAAAATTCTACGCTAAAATTCAGTTCACGCGAACCGCGTGAGAGGGACCATAACCTGCTGGAAACAGCAGCTCGGGCCGTGGGGACCCGCTGCCGACGGTGAAACAACGGATCACTAAACTCGGATACACAAACGATATATACCCGAGATTAGTGACACAGGCTGACCACCGAACATGACATACGGGAATGACACTAGACTGCACGAACTAGTCGTAGTGCCAATTCCAGCAGTATATGCATGCTGTTAGCCTCCTTGCTGAAGCGCATAGCGTGGGGTAACTCCGGGGGGGTCACAATTCAGCAATTCCGAAGATTCCGAGTGCCAAAAGCAAGCTTTTCGAAACGAACCCAAAAATTTTCATTAACTCCTTGCATCGAACTCCATCGTTCTCTAGGGCAACGGAATCTTGCTCAGCACCCTCGATAACCTGGGTAGCCGTTGAGGAACCCGTGTTCCGCGATGTTCCATCAAGGCCCTTTTAGTGTTCTTTCGATTCGTTCGCGGATAGGATACTACCGCTCCAAAGCGGTCGGGATGATCAGAATTTCGCACATATCCTTGAACTAAACGTATTCAAGGATATGCGCTACAGTCTACAATAGTTGTAACCACGTTTGCCCGTGTTTACAAGTATTGAGAAGCAAAAATTGGATTCCGTCACTCGCGGGATAGGCGGGTTCCGCCCATCCGCAAGCGATGAAAGCAACGAATGAGGCTATGGGACAAACCATAGTCCGGGTTAACAATAAATTGTGTACCAGGACACCCATATGCACAATATAAAAGCCTTACTTGCCTCAGAAACAACATGGATCAGCGGCCAGCAAAATTAGCCAATTTCGGGAAAACCCTAGGTATGGACAAGGCTTGGTCAACGCTAAAATCGATCGGGTCAACGCACACCGCTAACGATCCAGGGGTCTAAATCCAATTCTGAGACCACATTTTCAGACTAGCGTGACACCCCACTCTATATCCATAGCCGCGAGGAAAATGTCATCAGAGAATGTCGACCTCGTCCATGCAACCCCATATGATGATGGTGCTGGTGGCGGACTGGCGCTAGGCTGGCGCTGTGACAGTACCGCCGGATATCCCACCGCCACGCCAGATCGAGATGCGGATGCGGAGTCGAGTGGGATTGGGAGTCTCAGTCTCAGTCTCGAGTCCGGGAGACTGTAGACTCGCTTCGTTGGGAGTGCGGACTTGGGACTACCAGCACTAGACTTAAGACTACTCTCAACTCCGGCTGAGACTATGATCGACGATGACGACGACTCCGACGGTTATTCTTACCACGGAGACGAGATTCCTTCGGCCCCACCGGCTACACGGTCACGTGTCGGTGTGGCAACATTGCCGAGAGTCTTCTCTTTTACATCCCTAGCCCTGCCCGCACGCATGTGTCTTGCATGTGTGTCAGCGGTTCAGGGTTCGGTGGTGCTCGATCGAGCCCCTGGCTTCACCGCAGCGGTACATCCCACTGGGGTGACTGCAAACTGTCTGCCTGACTTGCCTTTCACTTTCACTTTCGGCATTTCTTTTCCGTCATTGGTTTCGGCAGACTGTGACTTTGGTTATCTGACTTAGCTCCGCTCCGCAGAGCACCCCTAGCTACCCCCAACTACCCCTAGCTAGCTACTGCTGACAACCTCATCGAAAGGGTGTGTTCATAAACACAGAACCCCCCTGCCCTAGGGCAAGGTATTGACTTGAACTGTGCCTACAGGCTAGGTTGTGGTATACGTAATACGCGTATTATCTCGGATGCTGGAAACAACAACTCAAGCAATGGGGACCCGCTGCCGACGGTGAAACAACGGATGTCAGGGATATGACCGATGACATATGTGTCATACATGTCATACGTGTCATACGTGTCATACATAGCATACCATGTCATGTCATGTCGTGTCATGTCATATGTTATAATGACATACAGTCGTCAGTACGGTCGACTGTGACATGTACAGTCATACTATCTGTCATCCACTCACCATGAGTGACATCTGTCATCGAGAGGCTGATCACAGCATCTCGATGATGAAGCAAGACAGTTCTTTAAGAACAAACTGTTCTGAAGGGACTCGTCTTCGCTTCAAGCATGAATTGAACACCATGCGGGTATCATATGGCTTATTCGATCAGCCGATACTGTTGTTCACCCAATGCCTTCGGGTTCACAACCCAATGGTGGTAACGCTTGAGAAGCGTGGGGGCATTGGCGTATATGAGAGAGCATCGAGCTCGAGCAGCACTTCTGGATATCAGACTGCACTCATACCCACCAAACTCTTGCGCGTGCTATTGTCGTTCAATAATAGCCGTGCCATACATATCGCTCGCATAGCGAGCCCTAACAGTGGTATTCTACTCGTCCACGCGAAGAACGAGGACACATAAGTGTGTGCAGTGCTGCGATAGAGATATATTGTATATTGTGTATGTAACAAGTTCGCGGTGTTCGCGCATACATACAGGCGACAGCGATCGCACATATACGACCATATATCGAATAACAACATCCGCTGCAGAATCAACAGCGAACGGAGTGCGCGAGGAATTACCGTCGCGAACGCATTCGCTCGCATAAATATCGACAGAGTATATCAGCGACAAGGTGTGCTTTTTGCATACAGATCGCACACATATGCTGTTATCATTCGCAGGGCTGTACGATATGCGACATACGGACGCGCGAATGATCAAATCGTCATCAGTGTGTATGATCCGTACGCGCGATGGCATTCGTACCATGCGACACATACCGGCGACAGAGATGTTCACCATTCGCAGCGCATACATCAACGACAGTGATAATTCGCTATTCGCACTAATTGTTCAGTGCAGCGCACGCATCAAAAATTTCGTTATTGCAAATGGTTTGCAAAAATCGCCCGTCTACGCGCATACGATGATTTAGCTTGTCAGGATATACGCACACCTGCTATGATTTCATCATGCTCAGATGACGCGCGATGAGGGTGCATAATTTATATATGCAGCACGCTATTCAATATCTGTGATACGCACACATAACATACAAAGATGATGTTTGTTCAATTACTGGCAAATGTACATACAAAGTTTGCAGTCGGACACATAATATGACATCAGATGAATATTGATGGTGTGCAATCATATGTGTGTGTACTATTCAGCACACATCACATATGCAGCATACGCCATCTATACAGAATATACCAAGTGTATGCAGCAATACCATGCATCACAAATGCAGCAATACCATGCATCACAATACCATGCAGCAATACCATGCAGCACAATACCATGCAGCAATACCATGCAGCATGATTCCACCATGTTATACATTGACATATGCACACATGTATACAGCCAACTTGATCACGATAACAGTTGGCATGCATATACATACATACCAGATATTGCATTAAATATCACATACGCATACATGTTGTGCAAGTCTAAACTATAAACGAACCCCGCTTGGTATAAGGTGCCGATCATGATCTTAAGACAGTAATTAGCTCAGTATTCCCTGCCGTAGGATTTGGGATGGGATACTGTTCTACTGTTGATCAATGAAAGGAATACTCACCAGAGCCATGTGTGAAATATACCAAGCAACTCGTCATTCACGATGAGATATGCAGGATTACATACACTAACCAAGTTGATATATATCATGTTAGCTACATGCTGTTAGTGGTATACAGATCATCTTATGTGATAAATCAATTTGCTAGTGTACTAAATCAGCAAGTACCTATATAATACATAGGTATGGTGTACTAAATAAGAAAGTACCTATACAATACATAAGTCACTGACATCATTATGTATGTTGACATTACACTGACTCACTAAGTGTACATGATCAAGTATTATATCAACATATGATACATAGATACCATCCAACAAACACATGTGCGTGTTGGATGTCAAGCGATGGCGATACATATGGGACAGGATAAAACAACCTGCTGAAGGGCTGGATGGAGATATCTCCAGACCCGAAGGCAGTATACAGTGCTCAAATAAACAGTTGGTCACTGTTGAGCACTGTTCATGCATCCCACACAATCGCTGGAGCAACTTCATTATCTACTTATGCATCATGACAATTGAATCAGAAACCTGATCACAATTCAGTGCATACTTTGTACAGTAAATCAGAAATTCAACATGATATCTGACAAAGTAGATAGTAGAAATACTATGAGCATTTGCTCCAACTACTTAGTATCTGGGTGGCAACACCACCCAGAGAACTATCATAGATCCAAAGATATAAAGCAGATCTCCAGCAGACTCACTCGTGAGACTTTGCAATGCGATCGACTGCCAAAGACAGGCGACAGAACCAAGGAGTAATCTCGCCTGAAAAGGTCATCTACGGAGTTGATAGTCCTAAGTAAGTTAAAAACTATCTGACAGACATCAGCCAGTGACTATAAGTCATTGTTGATAAAACACACATTATCACCACTTTTTGCATGGTCGTGGGTTTCAATCAGCAAAACCCCATGTGTTGACCATCACATATCTTCACGAAAATGCCATGAAAAATATCATGTGTAAAAGTGAGATATGTTACATGAGTTATGTAAGATGCACATAACACACACACTGCTATATATATATATGGCCAAAATCAGTGAACAAATGGGTAAAATCCCATTGCGGGAGATTTCAAAATTGAAATTTGGACTCCATTTTTTTCACGGAATATCATTTTATACCTATTAAGGTACCTGAAAAATATTATGTGCACATTTCATATCTCATGTAACACCCTAAAAATCTTGTGTGTAACACCTAGGGGTGTACATAGTGGCTATGGCTGAATGCGTGAAAAATGACGGGAAGTGTGAAATATATATATAGTGAATATATATATATGTACGCAGGTAAAGAAAGCTGTGCAGTGGCTCGCACGGATTTCGCAGTCAAAAAGATGAGATAATAAAATAACTTGGGTGTTTTATTATCGGTCGGCTGGCAAGATGCAAGTGACACCACAGGGCGAGGGGTGACACAGGAAGAGACAGTCACCCCCAGTTTATGGGGGGGGCGAAAGTCTGTCTCTCCATGACACCACCTCACCCCGAAGGCGTGAGGTGCCACGATGAAAGCCAGCGAAGCCGGGTCGAACATCCCACGGTGGGCTACACGGGCAAAGCCCTAAAAAAACAAGCATCATCGGAGACCCTAAGAGGTCTTTTTCAACCCAGCTAGTTTGGCTTCGCCGCGCTGGTCTATAGATGCGTGCTCTAGGGGCTTATGCCCATGCATGTGCTGTGGGGATACCTACTCCCACAGGCCAGCCGTGATTCTAGCCCCAGCAATCGTTGGTGGATGGCGGCGGAGTACTCGATGGTGGATGCAGTCGAGCGCCGCCAGGATGTCGTCATCCAACGCCCACGCGGTGCGGTGTGACAATGCGTGGCATCACCAGAGCAAGTGCGGGGACGCGGGCACCCCGATGGGGGCGAAGGCGGAAAATGCGGTGTGCTCCTCCTCTGTACACGAGTGCGAAAGCAGAGAGGGAAAACGGCAGGTCGGGTGCTACAGCACCACCACACACCACCAGACAATGGTCAATGAACACGTAAGGTGGATGAAAGAGCGGAGAATGCTGCGGACGGAACTCGTTGCTGTCAAAGGTCTTGTCATTGGCGGAGGCGTTAGACTCGATGTTGGTGTATGGTGCGCATAAGCACCACCAAACACCACCAGACGATAGTCAGGTGAAGAATGCCGTCGATGTTCTCGGAGATATTCCAGGGCATCCCGAACAGCGGCGAGGCGTGCACGTTGGCGCTCAGTGGCCATGGTTCCAGCGCAGACTGGATAATTCTGCGAAGATCAAACCTCATAATGTCATAAGGCGTGACAAATTACAAAAGAACCAAGGATCGGACATTTTAGCACCTGATACATCATACATCATCAAATCGGGCTGTGCCACTGGGAAGACAACAACATTCATGGATCACACTAAAGCCAATCTTGAAAAGCGAAATGGAATGAAGTTTGTAAGCATTGTATCAAGAGTGAGTCTGGCCGAAGATCACTATACAAAGTTCAATGAGGCGGGGATCAATTGTAAAATCTACAACGATGAGGACGACTCATTGAAGCAAGGAGATAACATTGTCATACAATTAGATAGCTTGTGCAAGTTGAGTAGGTTTGATTTGAAAGAGTACACCATTTTCATGGATGAGTGGAATTCTATACACGACCATCTTATAGGGTCTACAACCTTGAATGCAACTAGGAGTCACATCTACCCATATCTCAAACACGTACTAAATACAAGTAGGAATTACATTGCAACCGATCAAGACATATGTGACGATTCTATTGAATTTTTGAATACGATTAACAAGGAGTATATGCTCATATACAACAAGTACAAACATTTTTCGGGTGTTCCGATCTATGAGATTGAAAAAGAGGAAGACCTTAGAAAGATGATATTAAAACAAGACAAGTACTTGATCCCAATGGACTCCGCTACCTTGGCCGAAGAATTGTATGCATATTTAAAACCACACCATGACGATTTAGTATTGATCACCAAGAAGACCGACAAGCTACCTAATTTCAACACCACCAAAAGGATAATATATAGTCCCAAAGTGGTGTATGGGATAGATAGCAACAATCAAGAGATGAAACGTCCCGTGTTTGCAATATATAAAGAACATACCATTAACCCATTAGGCATGGCTCAGCAATGCATGCGTGAGAGGAACATTACATGTGTATATGTGTTCTTTTACAAACAACAATACAAACCAAACCCGAAGACACTTGAAGATGTGAGAAAGGATTTGGAGAGCACCCACACAATGGGATTAGAACTATTTAAGTTGCCATCAATCCCAAAAGAATTGGCCGAGGAATACTTAGAATCTCGGGCACGATTTGAGTACAAGGAGCTTTGTTACAACACCAATAAACGAGCTCACTTCATCAATATAATGAGAAATCAGGGGTTCGTCTTTGAGAACCAATATCTTAAAGCACAAAGGTTGAGGAAACCAATAGAAGATGAAACCGAGGTTCCACAAGAATTTGACCCTATGTCATGTGAGGTTTACAAAAGAATTCATGAGATGTTGGAAGTGCCCAAGGATGGGTCATACGGTAAATAATACTTTAACGGAAGTGAAAATACCTTATGCAAATTATACAGAGCTGGATCAATTCACATCTAAACTGGCCACCGCAATAAGAACTGCTATCGGTGGCACGACCCTAACAACAGTTACCATAACTTATGATAAGGACAACGGCGGGGCCTTAAATTATGAGAACAAATTTCGTATAGAATTAAGACCACCACAGCCCGATGTAAAGTTTGTAGCTTTTAGTGTCAGCGGCAATTTTCAAGCTATACCTGGGTCTCCTTTAGACGCCGCCTTAAATACCTCAGTTTCCAGAGCAGGCAAATACAACGATTCCGACCAAGTACTCGGTGGCCGTGTTAACCGCAGTACGGCAGGTATGAGTACAGTGTCTCAGCTCTTAGACTTGTTTCAAACAGATTTTTTTGTAGCCTACAGCTTATGTGAATCAATATACCCTTGCAACATTCAAACCAACGATGCATTGTACCTTAGGATAACATCGTTACCAACACACAATATTGAATCAACCAATCTTTCTACTTTTACAAATAATAACGAAATGATCAGTTCTGATATCTGGGCGAAAATATTATTGCCAAGTGACACAACGACAGATTTCATAAGATACATAGATCCAAACGATAACTTTGTTATTGAAGTGTCTGGGTCTCAATTTACTTCATTTAGAATCACACTTACAGATTCTAAAGCAAGACTGATCACATTGGCCTCTCCGACCCAAGCATCAGACGGCAGTATTAATTATTCATTAAGCATTAAGGTTGAAGAATTAGCACCTGCTGGTCTCTCAGATATTTTATAATCTTTATAATATATATACAAGAATGAGCCTTCCGATGAGCCTGGCGTACGGGCTGTCAAAAATGAACTCATATTCAACTAATTACTTCAGATTAGAAACCACTAATCTTACTAAAGCATCGAGGTATTCAACTATAACTTTGAGTCTGCCTGTCAATTCCATCGTTAATATGAAGAGTCTTAGTATGCATTGCAAAGGTTCGTGCAAAACTCCTATAGCATATACGGACACTACAGCTAAAAATTTAATTGTTACGCTTCCCAACGGACTTGAAAAGCTCATCTCTCGCTGTGAGGTCTTCGCAGGAGGCCAACAACTCACCAGATTTCTAAGTCAAATTCCTGCCGGCTAGTGGTCAGCAACGAGTACCCGTGCCGCCTGTCTGCTCACGGGAAAAGAAGTAAGGATGATTGAAGCTGCCTGTCGGCTTAGCTGTGGACGTCGATTGCGAACTGAGAAAAGAGGTCTTAAATGCCTGAAAAGGTCCGACTTACTAAACATGTCCAACTGTCCGCTAGTGGTCAAAACTCTAATCACAAAATATATCGGAGAGATCCCCATCTCAGCTAGTGGTCGAAACACGAGATAAAAGCTCTGCCTGTCCGTTTAGAAATTAAGATGACCTAGAAGAATAACCATCGTAGGAGTCGCTGCCAGCACCACCAGACCCAGAGTCGTAGTGGTCTCCGGAATCGTAATCGGAGTGGTCAACATCGTCCCCGTAAGCACCACTAGAGTCGTGCCCCTCGCGATCGGAATGCTCGTGGGTGTAAGAATAATAATTGTCGTCGTCTCCGTCCGCTGGCTCAGCGCCCCCAATAAAAGTAGATGCGCATCCAGTCGAAATGTCTTGCTGCGGGGAAAATTCAGCTTCCGAAGCCTCCAAAACACCGCCATAGTAGTCGCCCTGGAAACCTGTGTCCAGGGCGGGCGGCTGTCCCAACTGAGAAGAAGAAAATGTCGGAGAGGACAATCGGCCACCTCCCAATCGTCGTCAGATTCATCATAATACCCAAGTGGGTACTCCGATTCATCGTCACTCTCACTACTGTCAAAAACTGCGTGGATATCCTGCTCTGAATCAACGACACGAGAGAGGTACTCTACAGAATGATGGTAGTGACGCTCCACACGAACAGGAGGGGCCTGTTGTGGGAGCTTGCGCAAACTGGAACGCCCAGTCGCGGGTCTGGTAGTGGTAATCTGCGAAGAAACAGATCGGGTGTCCAAAATTACGGGTCCAGTGCCAACGCCCTGCTCACAGAAACAGATCTCCGAAGAAACCAGTGCATCGGACTCAGCACCACCAACTGCTGTGTCCTCTGAGACAATAATGACTCTCAAAACAACTGGGTCGCAAACCGCATAGGGCTGAGTCAAAATCTGCGGAGCACTCCGAAAATGATCAAGCGCTCTACGAGCCTGGGCTTGGCATAAAGAAACGAGCTGGACGCGTTTTGTGCTAGGAGGCAAGCACAAGAGCAAGAAAAACGGCTAAGTATAAAACGCAAGAGTACTCAGTACGGAGTACAGTAGGACCGATCAGAATGATGTTGATGTGAGGTGCCTAGCCTGTTGTACGGAGTACTCAGTACAGTTGAGTTATGGAAAGAGTTCCTGAATGTATAAGAACTCTAAGTGTAACCCGTTTCGGGGAGATGAACTGAACTGAAAAGTATAACATAAAAGTAAAAAGCCGTAACTGCTGTATATTGTGTATTGAAAGCATGCACTGATAGCAAAAGCATAACTATATAGATTTACGAAACCGAAGTCTTGTAGTTGACCAAGCGTAATCATACCTCGTGCGGTCGTTTAATAAGTGTAGATAGAATAAGTCCGAAACCGTAAAGAAGAGAAGAAGCAAGGGTGTAGACTCCTACAAAATGGTAATTAGTTCGTGTTTTCACGTTGCTTCCCTGTCTTTCTTGCGCGAATTCTGATCAACCCGCCCCGCCTTGTGCGATTAGCTAGCGAAGTACTTGCACTACGAAATCGAGAATGCCTGTGCTTTCGTTCTTGTTGCGCGGTGGTGTGTGGGATTGAGGGTTCCAGGTCGCTTGGAGCCGCGTCGGTGTGGAGGAATCTAGCCCGACGACAATCTTTTGAGGTGCGCGCGTTGCCTTAGTCCTAGCACGCATACACGCATAGCACGCATAGACGTGTTTTTGGACTCGCAGGTGCAGGAAATTAGAATCGTCTCCGTTTTTCGGCAATTTCGACCCTTCGCGGCGGAAGCGCTGCGCAATTTTTTCAATTTTGCGTAAGCCTTTGCTGAAATTCGGGGTTGGTTCGGGATTTCCCCTACCTTTAATTTAGCCTTCTAGTCCCCCCTATTCGGGAATCTCCGCGCTTACCCCTTTTGAACTGACGTATGGTCACGCTCCGGCCTCTCAGCTGGACTTCTTCGTGGAGGCAGCACTTGCATCACGGAGAGGCCGAGCTAAGGGGGGGAGGGGCGCAGCAGTAAAAAAGGGTACAGCCCACGAGACAGCCTGCCAATTTGTTCGCCAGTTGCAGCTCGCTAGGGAGAAGCTGCTCTTAGCTCAGCAGCAACAGATCGCCCAGTACGACGCGCGTCACAAGTCCAGGAGTTACGCAGTAGGCGATGAGGTTTGGGTGGATGCCACGCACCTCACCCAGCCGGGCGACCGCGGGTTGCACAAGAAATTGCTTAAGAAGCGCCTTGGGCCCCTTCGGGTGCTGGAAGTCTTTCACAGCGACAGGCAGATGGCCCTTCCCGCGAGCGATAGAGGCGCACCGTCGGCCTATAGTGATACGGCTGTAGATACAAGCGCCGTGAATATATTATCAATATACAAAAGAAACACTGCAAAGTTGGACAGCAATGCGAGTGTACGGATGAGCGGGTTTGTGAGTGCAGTCTCTGTAAGAAGATCTGCTGAAGCACAACGCTTCCTCACTTTTATACCTACGTCACCCATCATCTTAGATGGTACCGCCATTGGGTTGTGAACCCGAGACGTAGGTTGAACGACCAGCATGGTAGTAACGACTAGTTCGTTCATGCTGCACATGCGAGTTCTGCGCATGCTGAAAGCTAAAGATGGTTCTTGGTTTGTTTCGAAGATGTATCTTTACTTTGCCATCTTCGAGTTCAATCATACGAACTCTCGATGACAGGGATGCCTGATGATATGACATAATCATCTGGCGACATGTACAGTCATCGTCGACCGTACCGACGACTGTCATAAATGTATGACGCGACTCGACCTGTACAGTCATGATCGACCATACTGTCGACTGTCATAATAATATATGACATGACCGACTGTCATAATAATATATGACATGACATGACATGACATGACATGGTATGACATGTATGACATGTATGACACGTATGACATGTATGACATGTATGTCATCGGTCATAACCCTGACAGATCTCCCCTCTTAAGAGAGTTGTGACCTCACAACGGGCATACCTTTGTATATGTCTTTGATGTCTTTGTTGTTGTCGCTTCTTGCTGGTACCAGTCTTCTTACACCGATTTGAGGCGTCCCTCATGGTGTTTTTAGGTTATTGGGGGGAACTGAGTCCACTTTAGTCCCTCACCTTACAGTTCTTAGGATGTAGCCCACCTTTCCGGAAATCGTATCGTTGAGTGACGTTCCAAGGTTCAATGAAGAGCGTTTTCGCGATACAATCCTACGCTGGATTACTGATTGATCCACACGTTATCATGTATGTGCTAGACGATTCAAAGCATCCGAAGTCTACGTTACGGATTATTTGCGCTAGCCGTCGTCGCTTTAGCGAACGATGATCCCACGATTTAACGATTTATAATCGCACGATTCTCGGCCTGATATAGTGCACCCAACCCTTCCTCCCCTCCTTAAGCTACTTTGGAGGATCATAGGTGGCGATGGGGAGCCCGATTTTTGGGGCTTGTTTTTAATGCAAACGGAGTGGCCCTGCTTAACGGAATTGGACTTATAATCCTCAACCGGTCCGCTCAACTCCTCAATGTTTTTGTCCAGTACGCACGCTTTGACGAACATCTATCGCGATGAGTGAGAATGGATTCGCCACGTACTAATGTGAAATTTATTTAGTTATGTTTGTCAAGCACAACTTAGGATCACAACTCCGTCTACCTCAGTCGATGTCTCCGGTAGCTTCGGATGACTGGCCAAGAATCCGATGACAAACCACGGTTTTGGCAAAGGTAGCATTTAGCAGTTTTTATTTATCCACAGATATGATATCTCGCATGTGTGCGTATCTGTGCAAGGGTATGATTTTGAACAAGGCTCACTACACCTTTAGCAAGGAAGGATCAATTCCCGCTTCAATGCAACATAATGATAAACATTAAGAGCAAGGTTATATAGATGATCGACATGTATTAGTATATATTACAAGAAGTAAGGGCATAAGGCTTAATATAATGTTTAGCCTTCATAGGCAGCTATAATGTCTGCTGCATTGGTCAGCTCTGTGGCTTTGACCCAGGTGTCATGCTCAGGACCGTAGCCTGCATATCGTACTAAATAGTATTTGACACCTCTAGTGAACTTATCCGAGAGTATATGTGATATCTCAAACAGTGGTTGCCCTTCTTCGGTGATCATCTGTGGCAGAGGCAAAGGTGCTTGGATCGAGTCATTGTACAGCTCTAATCTGGATACAGGCTGTACCGGATGAATACGGATATCAAGATTTCCGAAATCTAACTCGTAATATATTACACACCTAATATCTAGGGTGTTACACGAGATATGACTATTGTCATTATGATTTTCTCATACCTCAATAGGTATAAAATCATATTATCAAATAAAATAGGGTCCGATTTTCAATTTTCAAATCTATCGCAAACGGATTTTACCCATTTTGGCCGTTTTTGGCTATATGTATATATATATATATACATATCTCTATGTGTGTGTGGACTGCAAAGTACAGAAGCACTGCAAATCACTTCACCTTTGCACATGACAAATTTCATGGCATAAAAGTGAATTATTCTGCATATCAACATCTGAGGTTGATCACATTTCTGGGTTTTACTGATTGAAACCCATGGAGGCAAATGCACTCTCTGGTGATATTTAAGATAAATAAACTGTAAATGAATTCACAGTTGTGTCAGATCCTAAGATATATTTGGATGTATACAACGAGTATATCAAGTGATATCTCTGTGTTCAAATACATCTGGACACTGCTAGATGTAATCTAAGCAGTTTTTACACGACACAATGTTTGTGTGTGTGTACGTCCACAACCACCTTTTGTCAATTCATGTATGGTTGCTGATCTGAGTTGGTACATGCATGTGAAGTGATCATCTGTATCAACTGTCAGAATGCAATGTAGATATTGATGTTGCTCCAGCGATAATATGTGAGATGAGACGCATGGACTGCACCCAACAGTTACCAGCTGTTTTTGGGTGCAGTATTTAGCCTTCGGGTCTGGAGATAACTCCATCCAGCCCTTCAGCATGGTGTCTTATCCTGTTTACCATTACTATCACCATCGCTGACACTTTCCACGCACTTGTGTTTGGAAAGTGGTATCCACATTACTATATACAGTATAATTGATATATTCACTTTGAGTCAGTGAATCTCAACATGTATAATGAATGCTAGTGTTTGTGCAGTGTATAGTACTGCTGATTAGTACTAGTGTGTGTGTTTACTTGCACACACTTTGCAAGATCTTTATGGATATCACAATATCCTAATAACCTATCATGCAGATTGTCAGCATACCACGTACTGATTACATCTAACATGATATATATAGTTTAGGGATTGTTGTAATTCCATGATAATCTCATTACGAAATGAGTTACTGATAGATTTTACATGAAGCTCAGGTGAGCATTCCTTCAAGTAATCCACCATAGAATGTACATAGAGCATCTCGGCTCCACCAGGGCACGACAAACTAATTATGGTGTTTAGATTACTGTCAGGCACCCTTTGCAACATGGATTCGAATATAGACTAGCATTCACTGCAATATGCTTATGCTCTATGTACTACAGCTGTTATCGTGATCAAGCTGTACAGTATAATAAAGTATGTACCATTCACAACATTGCAATCATTCAGCATAAGATGTGTGCATGATATAAAAGTATGTGCACTGTATATTGATGATTGCTGTAAGTGAAATGAGTGTATGTGTGTGTGTGCTGATAAGTATAATGCTGATGATCAAAAGTATTTGTGTGGTCATCAAAACATTGGAATCTGCTGCAGTATGATAATAAGGCATTCACAGCAGTATGTATCCACAGCATAGCGATCATTACGCCATGCTCTCAGCATTCCTGCATATATACAATCGTTCTGCATATGATTTCATCGCGCGTACACATGTGTGCTTCTCACTGCATGTAGACACATTAAAACTGTACGTGCTAAAATCGAGCATTCCTCGCATCTTATGAATCATGAAAGGTATATATTATGCGGACAGGCCATAAATCATTGCACACAGAATACCACTGATACGGCTGTAGATACAAGCGCCGTGAATATATTATCAATATACAAAAGAAACACTGCAAAGTTGGACAGCAATGCGAGTGTACGGATGAGCGGGTTTGTGAGTGCAGTCTCTGTAAGAGGATCTGCTGAAGCACAACGCTTCCTCACTTTTATACCTACGTCACCCATCATCTTAGATGGTACCGCCATTGGGTTGTGAACCCGAGACGTAGGTTGAACGACCAGCATGGTAGTAACGACTAGTTCGTTCATGCTGCACATGCGAGTTCTGCGCATGCTGAAAGCTAAAGATGGTTCTTGGTTTGTTTCCAAGATGTATCTTTACTTTGCCATCTTCGAGTTCAATCATACGAACTCTCGATGACAGGGATGCCTGATGATATGACATAATCATCTGGCGACATGTACAGTCATCGTCGACCGTATTGACGACTGTCATAAATGTATGACGCGACTCGACCTGTACAGTCATGATCGACCATACTGTCGACTGTCATAATAATATATGACATGACCGACTGTCATAATAATATATGACATGACATGACATGGTATGACATGCATGACAGGTATGACACGTATGACACGTATGTCATCGGTCATAACCCTGACATATAGGTTGCAGACGCCTAAGCAGTGGAAAGTGCACGATGTGTTTACCGTGGACCGGCTTTCGCCAGTAGAGTCGGGCAGCCGCTTCGTTGAGAGAGCTAAGGAGATTCCCCCTCCTCCGTTGGACGTCAGCGGGCGCAAGGAAACCCACGTCGAGAGGGTGGAGCGTTCGCGCACGCGCCAACGTCAGGGCAGGAGGTGGACAGAGTACCTGGTCAAGTGGACAGGAATGCCCCGCAGTGAGAACGAGTGGAAGACCCGAGAGGATCTGGAGTGGGACGGAGCCGGCAGGCCCGGTGTTCCCAACCGAGCGTTGTTGGAGTTTGAGAGGATCGAGGCTAAGAGAGTGGAGCGAGAGAAGCTTAGGGTCCGTAAGAGACGCGACGAGTCCGCAAGAGCGGTATGGACCACGCTATCGGAGGAGCTCAAGGTAGACGGAGCAATGCCATGGGTGCCAGAGGAGAGGTTTGATGAGGAAGTAGGAACTTTCGCGAGAGTATCTGCTCAGAGCACCCTGCCGCCAGTCAACGGAGCCGCAACACTTGAGAAGGAGCCAGTCGGCCGGTCTAAGATTCTCGTATTGTTTTGTGGGACCGGGTCAGTCGAGAGGCAGTTCACTAAGCAATTTCCCAACAGCGAAGTAGTTGCCGTAGACATTCAGCCCAAGTGGGCCCCCACACATTGCGAGGATATCATGCGATGGGACCACCGACAGTTCAGACCAGGACACTTCGACGTAGTCTGGGCTAGCCCACCTTGCACAGAGTACAGCCAAGCGAAGACGGTGGGCATCCGAGATTTGCGTGCTGCGGACAGGCGAGTTCGTAGGACATTGGAGATCATCCGGTACTTGAGGCCCGAAGCATACTTCATTGAGAACCCGAGGGGAAGAGAGCCCCACGGGTTGCACACGCGTCGCTGCATGAGCGATCTACCAGCTCCGCACCTCGTCACGTACTGCAAATACGGGACCGCATACAGGAAGCCCACGCACATCTGGACCAACGTTCCGTTGCGCACACCCTTGCGAGTGTGCGATTCCGATACGCCTTGCGAGTTCTTCCGGCAGCACGGTAGGCACGAGAAAGTAGCGCAAGGAGGGCGCGCGATGAGAGCCGGAGGTGTGTTTGCGAAGGGCATGGGAGCGCGAGAGAATTTGTATGGGATTCCGTCAGCACTGTTAAAACAGCTTTTCC
>LGRX02024639.1:0-19969 GCA_001247695.2 Cymbomonas tetramitiformis | reverse complement strand
CACAACGCTTCCTCACTTTTATACCTACGTCACCCATCATCTTAGATGGTACCGCCATTGGGTTGTGAAACCGAGACGTAGGTTGAACGACCAGCATGGTAGTAACGACTAGTTCGTTCATGCTGCACATGCGAGTTCTGCGCATGCTGAAAGCTAAAGATGGTTCTTGGTTTGTTTCCAAGATGTATCTTTACTTTGCCATCTTCGAGTTCAATCATACGAACTCTCGATGACAGGGATGCGTGATGATATGACATAATCATCTGGCGACATGTACAGTCATCGTCGACCGTACTGACGACTGTCATAAATGTATGACGCGACTCGACCTGTACAGTCATGATCGACCATACTGTCGACTGTCATAATAATATATGACATGACCGACTGTCATAATAATATATGACATGACATGACATGGTATGACATGCATGACAGGTATGACACGTATGACACGTATGTCATCGGTCATAACCCTGACATATAGGTTGCAGACGCCTAAGCAGTGGAAAGTGCACGATGTGTTTACCGTGGACCGGCTTTCGCCAGTAGAGTCGGGCAGCCGCTTCGTTGAGAGAGCTAAGGAGATTCCCCCTCCTCCGTTGGACGTCAGCGGGCGCAAGGAAACCCACGTCGAGAGGGTGGAGCGTTCGCGCACGCGCCCGCGCCAGGGCAGGAGGTGGACAGAGTACCTGGTCAAGTGGACAGGAATGCCCCGCAGTGAGAACGAGTGGAAGACCCGAGAGGATCTGGAGTGGGACGACGGAGCCGGCAGGCCCGGTGTTCCCAACCGAGCGTTGTTGGAGTTTGAGAGGATCGAGGCTAAGAGAGTGGAGCGAGAGAAGCTTAGGGTCCGTAAGAGACGCGACGAGTCCGCAAGAGCGGTATGGACCACGCTATCGGAGGAGCTCAAGGTAGACGGAGCAATGCCATGGGTGCCAGAGGAGAGGTTTGATGAGGAAGTAGGAACTTTCGCGAGAGTATCTGCTCAGAGCACCCTGCCGCCAGTCAACGGAGCCGCAACACTTGAGAAGGAGCCAGTCGGCCAGTCTAAGATTCTCGTATTGTTTTGTGGGACCGGGTCAGTCGAGAGGCAGTTCACTAAGCAATTTCCCAACAGCGAAGTAGTTGCCGTAGACATTCAGCCCAAGTGGGCCCCCACACATTGCGAGGATATCATGCGATGGGACCACCGACAGTTCAGACCAGGACACTTCGACGTAGTCTGGGCTAGCCCACCTTGCACAGAGTACAGCCAAGCGAAGACGGTAGGCATCCGAGATTTGCGTGCAGCGGACAGGCGAGTTCGTAGGACATTGGAGATCATCCGGTACTTGAGGCCCGAAGCATACTTCATTGAGAACCCGAGGGGAAGAGAGCCCCACGGGTTGCACACGCGTCGCTGCATGAGCAATCTACCAGCTCCGCACCTCGTCACGTACTGCAAATACGGGACCGCATACAGGAAGCCCACGCACATCTGGACCAACGTTCCGTTGCGCACACCCTTGCGAGTATGCGATTCCGATACGCCTTGCGAGTTCTTCCGGCGGCACGGTAGGCACGAGAAAGTAGCGCAGGGAGGGCGCGCGATGAGAGCCGGAGGTGTGTTTGCGAAGGGCATGGGAGCGCGAGAGAATTTGTATGGGATTCCGTCAGCACTGTTAAAACAGCTTTTCCACAACCTGACCCTACATGAAGAGGTGCATGCGTTCCTGTCTGAACTGCTTGTCAGGGAGGATCTGAGCGAGATGAGCGTTTTAGTCCAGTCAGCTGTTGTTGAGAGTGACCCGCCCGAGTTTGAGCCGGAACCGATAGCGTTAGCGGGAGTGCGAGCTGAGGTGACGATCATACCTGAGGGCGGATGGGAATCTGACGCGAGTGGTCTTAGCGATTGAGAGCGTTGGGGAGCGTCGGGAAGAGCGGTGGCTCCAGCCTTGGCGAGACCAGGCGGCAGGTGAGAACCTGGGTAATCCATCCGAGAGAGCAGTGGCTCTAGCCTCGGCACAGCCAGGCAACAGGTGGAAATCTGTATAATCCATTTGAGCAGTGGCTCTGAGTCTTGGTATGACCAAGCGGCAGGTGAGAACCTGGGTAATCTATCCAAGTGAGCAGTGGCTCTAGCCTCGGCGCGACCAGGCAACAGGTGGAAATCTGTATAATCCATTTCACGAGAGCATTGGCTCCGGACCTGGCACGACCGGGCAGCAGTTGGAGATCTGGGTAAAAGCTCTAGCACTCCGAGGAGGCGGTGAAGGTTTAAAAACCTTTCCTCCGGGCCGGCATCCCGAGAACTGTCAGGTAATTGGCAAACCTATTGTCATCCCCTGTAAGTGTACCGTGTTGGGAGGTTTAAAACCTTGAGCGTGGTAATGGATGTGAAACCTTGAGCCTTGGGGGAGCCTGGTAGTGCAGATGGCAGACCGGTGAGAGGCCGACCCTTGTGCTTAAGAGGTCGATCTCCTTATTGCGGTGTGTCTTGGGAAGTGTAATGTCATCCCAGACAACAGGCGGCTGAGACCTGTATAATCATTCAGAGCAACAGTAGAAGATCTGTATAAAAACTTTACTGGTCCGACGTGGTCAGCGTGGACGTGACCTTCCCTAAGGGGGGGGGGTTGTGCTAGGAGGCAAGCACAAGAGCAAGAAAAACGGCTAAGTATAAAACGCAAGAGTACTCAGTACGGAGTACAGTAGGACCGATCAGAATGATGTTGATGTGAGGTGCCTAGACTGTTGTACGGAGTACTCAGTACAGTTGAGTTATGGAAAGAGTTCCTGAATGTATAAGAACTCTAAGAGTAACCCGTTTCGGGGAGATGAACTGAACTGAAAAGTAAGACATAAAAGTAAAGAGCCGTAACTGCTGTATATTGTGTATTGAAAGCATGCACTGATAGCAAAAGCATAACTATATAGATTTACGAAACCGAAGTCTTGTAGTTGACCAATCGTAAGCATACCTCGTGCGGTCGTTTAATAAGTGTAGAATAGTATAAGTCCGAAACCGTAAAGAAGAGAAGAAGCCTAGGTGTAGACTCCTACAGCAATTTACTTCACTTTTGCACATGACAATTTTCATGGCATATAAGTGAATATCTCTGTATGTCAACATCTGTGGTTGATCATAATTATGGGTTTTACTGATTTGAAACCCATGGAAGTTAATGCACTTCCTGCTGATATATTAGGTGTACCAACTATAAGCGGATTATCCACTTTAGTGATAACTTGTCAACTTATGATATGTTTGAGCATATGACTGTGCATTAAGAGTATATCAAAATGATATCTCTGAATTCCAAACATATCTGGACACAGCTTGATAATGATCAAAGCAGTTTAGCACAACACATGTATGTGTGTGTGTGTGTCCACAACAACCTATGTCAGCTCAATATATGTATGTACTGATCTGATTAGGTACATGCTTTTGTGCTGATCAATACTGAGTCATTTGTCAGAATGCAGTATAGTGGTTGTTGTTGCTCCAGCGATATGTGAGAGTGGATGGACTGTGCTCAACAGTTACCAGCTGTTATAATGAGCACAGTATTCTGCCTTCGGGTCTGGAGATATCTCCATCCAGCCCTACAGCATGTTGGTTTATCCTGCTCCCATATCTATCGCCATCACTGACATTCCACACGCACATGTGTTTGTGGAATGGTATCCATATTATCATGTACATGATGGACATTATAGTTGATCAATTCACTCTGAGTCAGTGAATGTCATCATATACAGTAAATGTCAGTGTGTGTGCAATGTGCAGTACTTGTTGATTAGTACTTTTGCCAGTGTGTGTGTGTGTGTTCACTTTACACACTTACAGGAAGATAACTTCTGGTATTACAATATTCCCAGATTGTTTATCATGCAGGATAATGATCAGCATACCATGTACTGAATGAATCTAGCATGATATATATCAGGTTAGGGGTTATTGTAATCCTGTTATAATCTCATTCACAATAATGAGTTGCTGGTTCATTTTACATGTAGCTCTGGTGAGTATTCCATCCAGTAATCCACCATAGAACGTGCATGTGATCCGAAGAGCATCTCGGCTCCACCGGGACATGACGAGCTAATTATGATGTTAAGATTACTTTCAGGCACCTTATGCTAACATGAGTTCTAATATAATTTAGCATGCACTGCAATATGCTTGTGCAATGTTGCTATATGATGCTAGTGTTCCAGTTGTTATCGTGATCAAACTGGTATATATACTACAGCTGATATCGAGATCAAGCTGTTTTGGTGATGCATGCACAATTTACAATATTGCAGTCACTCAGTATAGAATGTATATTATATGGTGTAATGCTGCATGTACTCATGTGCTGCATGTTGGTGAATGCTGCATGTGGAGTATTAGTGCATGTGTGTGTGTGTGTGTGTGTGTTGCAATCATTGCAACCTCAGTATACACATATCTTGCACACTATATTGCAAATAAGCATACAAATTCTGATGGTTTGAAATATCTCTGCAGTCATCAGGATATAGTGTGAAATGCTGCAGTATTGTGATCTTGTGTACATCATGCGTCCATCCAAAGTATCCCTGCTAGTATACAAATGTTTTGCAAAGGATATTGACGCGCGTAACACATATTGTATGTCTCGCTGCATGTAGATGCATCAGGAATCATGCGCCCTAAAATCGTGCGTCGATTGCATCCGATGAAATCATGACAGGTGCACATCGCGCTGACGAGCTAAAAATCATCGTACGTGCGCATTATTGTGAACGATTCGTGCGGATCATTAGCGAAAATCGATGTCGCCAATTATTTTACAAAGTATATCATTGTCGCAGGTGTATGTCGCATGAATGAATGCGATCGCGCTGTTTAACGAAGTTTCGTGCGTCCAGTCGCAGTTGATGTGAATCATAAGTACTGACGATCATTTTTCGTTCGCACGCCTGCGTCTCGCATATCGTACCAACCCTGCGAATTTTTACATCATATGTGTGCGATCCGTACACTGTGCGCACACCTTGTCGTTTATAGTATTAAGACGATTTCTCTGCGAATGCTGTCAGCTGCGAATATGTTCGCGATGATAAATCCTCGCGCAATCCGTATGCTGTCGATATTCGAGCATATGTTATCATTCGCTTTGCAGATATTCGATATGATTGCGAGCGCTGTCGCTTGTATGCGCGAACCTGCACACACAAATACAATATATACGATATCTAACGCTGCACTCACTTGAGTTCTCGTTTCTCGTGCCTTGACGAGTTTAGAATACCATCTATTACGGGCTGATAAGCGAGCCCTTAGTATATCAATATAAAGCGCTGTGTTATAGAACGGTAACACACGCGTAAGTTATTAGCGGGGATGAGTGCAGACTTCTGTGAGAAGATACTGCTCTAGCACAACGCTAGCTCATCTATACCATATGTCTCCCATCACATAGATGGTACCGCCATTGGGTTGTGAACCCGAGACATTGGTTGAACGACCAGTACCGTCAGAACGAATGATGCGTTCGCCCTATAATACTGCGCATGCTTGTTCCGCACATGCTAGAAGCGAAGATGATTTCTTGTTTGGTACTTCAAGATTGTATCTTGCTTCGCCATCTTCGAGTTCGACGTACGAACTCTCGATGACAGGTATCATTCAAGTCTTTCCTTGAATAATGACAGATGATGTGACTTATCATCTCGATGACATGTACAGTCATAGTCGACCGTACTGACGACTGTCTGACGACTGTCTGTCATTATAATATATGACATGACTCGACATGACATGTCTGACAGGTATGACACGTCTGACAGGTATGACACGTATGACATGTATGGCATGTATGACACATGTGTCATCGGTCATAACCCTGACACCTTGTGTCACTCAACCTGAAGCATCGTAGTTGCGTTCGCAGTGTCACACGTTATGATAATGGCATTGCGACACGCGCCCCTCTCAGACAATCTTCCCTTTGTAATAACTTGGCGGCGCAAGCCGCCAGCCCTAACTCTGGTAATATTATCCGCAGCCATTGTCCTTATGGCAGCTGTCGTACCGTCTCTTATCCCACCCTCGTATAGCTAGTATATTTCGGGTTTCTCATGAATAATCTTATATATATATATATATCTTCACTATACCGCGGAATCACCTTTTCCATCAGGTTACGGGCTGCACCACTTCTGTGGTTGCATTGATTCTTTTGGGTTTCCGATTTCCGTCTCGTCGAACGCACCGACTACCGCACCACTGGCAGGAAACAATATATATATATATATATATATATATAAGGATATATATATGTCGGGTGCTAAGGAGCAGAACAGTTTCGCAGGGGCGGGTGTTCTCGGATACTAAGATGGTATAAAATACTTAGGTGAGTGTTTTATGGCACACGGCTAACCGTGACAACGGACACTGGTGACATCTCGGGCCAAGGGGTGACAGACAGGAGACCCACGTGCCTCCCCTTACAGGGGGGCAAGATTGGGTTCCCGTGAACCACACAGTCTCGTCGAACTACACCGACTACCGCTACCGCAACCGAGCTTACCTTCAACAATTACCGACACCGAGAGTCTCTTCGAACTTACCGACTACCGCACCGGTAGCACTTCATTTTTGTCGCGAGGTCTTTTTATTTGTCGCACCGTGCGACAAAACTGTAATTATATCGTGCGACAGAAATGAGCGTTGCGCTCATTCTGTCGCACCTGCAACAAACATGAGCGCAACGCTCATTTCTGTCGTGAAAATTCACAGAAATTCACAGAAAAATTTCAGATGACCAAATTTGTATGGACAGGAATAGCAAGGATAGCCAATTATGAAAAGATAAATCGGGCATAAATCTGATGACAGAAATATCTGCTTGTGAAATTTCAATTAGATATCAAGTTGAAATATAAAAGAGGGACAACATTCACAATGCAGAATTCACAATCCATTCACAATACAGAATTCACAAATCATTCGCAATACAGAATACACAATAAGAAAGCATGCAACAATAACATATTCAGTGGCAAGTAATACAAAATTGATAACATATTTTACAAAAGTAAAGACTGTTGCTACTAGCAGTATCAGTTTTCAGTTACGTCACACTACTTGCAAGCTTCTGCATCCCGCTTTTGCCCCATGGTCTTCGGCTTGTTTGGGGGAAAGGCGCGTTCCATCATCCCAAAGATGTCAAGGCCATCACGGGAGTGGTGACCCGCCAACATGTGCGGGCAACACTTGCAGTTCCAAAACCACTTGCAAGAGCATGCGTCTCCATCGACAGGATCGGTGGGATCGTCCACGTTAAATGTCAACTCCACGATGTCCTCCGAGTACTTTCTCACCAGGTCCAAACTGTGAAAAAAGTTGCGGGGATTCTCTCCGCGGATCAAGAGTCGGAACTTGCTCACACGAAGCTCGGTCACGACTTTACCAGTTGCATTCAGGTTCATGTAAATGAAGTCGAACCCATGAATGCGAGAGGGATACAGGTAGAAGTTGCAAGGATCATCCTCGGACTCCACAGACAGAAGGTCACACGCAAGCTTCAAGAAAGCAATCAGGTAGCTCGGAAGGGAGTGGGCGAATGTGTCCTTGTTCTTGAAGGTGCGGTTCCTCAACAACGCGGGGACAGATTTCTCCAACACGACGAGGTGGGTGGCGTGTCGATCGGCCAAACGTCGGTCCTCGCGATGCCCACGCTCGTCCGATTGCATCGTGGCGCCACGATACCAGGAATGCTGCTCGCACCGCGAAAGAACATGATATGTTCCCCATGAGTAAAGTTGCGGACCGCATTGACAAAGGCTTGGAGTCCGAGACCTTCCCACTCACGCTTGGCGATGTCCGCAATGAGCTTCCGCATCTCGAGGGTGAAGGCGTCCTCAAGAAGATGTCGGTCGTTGATTATTTGGTCCTTCAATTCCTTTGGAACATGCCTGTTTAAAAAAACATATATACATAAGAACAATAATAAACAGTAAAGATCTCTCGGAACTAACCCCCGGAAACTCTGCGCCCCGTTCCGGAACAGACCAGAGCCCGACCAAGGCGGGGCTTCTGCCAAGTAAAAGCATGAGGTCTGACAGGGCGAACCCATGCGACATGACTTACAATACTTATAGCATTGCCCACAGACTTTGTATCCCGAGAGATCTTTCCCAAAAAGCACAAGGAAAGAAATAAACAATCGTGGCAAGAAACGGCAAAGCCTTCACTCAGTGCATCCAACAGCAGCCGTACCTTTGTAAGCAGGCGTGAGGCACATATATATACATACATAAGAACAATGATAAACAGTAAAGATGTTCACGGAAAAGCTATCATGTATGTATCATGATTCAAATACACGATTGTGAGGGGGGATACGTACAAGAGGACTTTCTCAATGTACGTTCGACGCACGTGTTCCGAACATCTCCGATGGACAATACCATGTCGAGACCACCCGGTTTGCCAATCTGATTTGCAGCCGCGGTCAGGGACCGCATGTTATCGCCACAAACGATAGATATTGGGAGGTCGATGTCAAATGCGACCTTGGCGTACTTGATGAGGGCGTGCAACCCGACCAAGTATGAGAAGATGGACTCGCTCTTAGCAACCACGTAGAGGAATAAGTAGAAAGATTGACGGGTGACAATTTCTCTTGTCAGTGATGACCTTCCAGAGGTGAGGTTTTTCAAAGGTGACGCCATCGGTGCCCAAGTCGATGAGAATGTACTCGCCTTGTTGCTTACCAAAGGAGGCGTCGGCCTTGACAGTGAAGATGTTGTGACGACCGTGGGAAGAATGTTCCCGTCGAATGTTATCCCCCAAGATTAAATTGGTCATGGCAATCGCAGGCCCATACCGGTCGCACCTGTTAAATAGGAAAGGGCAAGAGACAAATATTCGTATATGAATAAACAAAGGTGGAAAGATCTCTCGGAACTCGGAACCCCCGGAAACTCTGCGCCCCGTTCCGGAACAGACCAGAGCCCGGCCAAGGCGGGGCTTCTGCCAAGTAAAAGTATGAGGCCTGACAAGGCGAACCCATGCGACATGACTTACAGTACTTATAGCATTGCCCACAGACTTTGTATCCCGAGAGATCTTTCCGAAAAAGACAACACAAGCAAGTACACAAACATTTGAAAGCAAGAAACAGCAAAGCCTTCACTCAGTGCACCCAACAGCACCGGGTTTACCGTTCATAGTTGACGACAAAAGCATCGCAACGGTCACGTTTCGACGCCCAGGCATCAAACTCAGATCGCTCGGAGGGCATAGAGTTTTTTTCAACCCAAGCTTGCAACCCGGAAACGGTGTCGACTTCTGCAAACAAGCAGGAAACAAAAGTGTAAGTACCAAAATTATAGACTTCAGCATGTCCGCCTGCATGCCTAATCGTTGTGCCTCGAACTCCTTGAGCTGCTGATTCTCCCCGCCTCTGTCCATCTTGTCTCTGGAGCGCCACTGGTCGTGAGCTGCCGAGTAGCCCGTCCAGCGTACCTTCCATTCCTCCACAGATTTACCCTTGACCATGCGTACACGATGCGCCAGAATTTTGTCCACGTGAGCTTCCGCTTGCCCATCTACCATTACCGGGTCAGGTACGGGCAGTTGTGCTCGAGATGCAAACTCATCCATGCCGGAGATGTACGGCTTCAGGCGGTGCTGCGCAAACACGTCGTGAATGCGCCAGTGCGGCGGTAGGGCCAACCGATATGCCACCGGTGCCCCGCGGTCCGCCTCTGCCAGCTCCGCCTGCAAATCGCTGTAGAAGCACTCCACCACGGTTACAGGTCCATGCCAACGCTTACCGAGCTTTCGGCACAGCGCACGGTCCATCACCTTCTCCGTCAGATGACGAGCTTCGATCCACACCAGATCCCCCACTGCGTACGTATGCTGCTTGTGGCGCCGGTCGAACTGCTCCCGCTGGCGCTGCTGAGCCAACTCAAGGCGGCCACGCGCGTCTCGCTAAGGCTGCGGAGTAATTTTTTGGGGTAATTACTGGTAATTTTTTAAGTATGTAATTACCTGGTATTACCCGATCCCCCTAGCGATTACCTGGTAAAATTACCTGGTATTACTTGGTAATTACCCGGTATTACATTAATATATGTGTGTGTATGCGCCGTGTGTGTGTGTGAGTGAGTGTGCATAAATGTGGATGAACCTTAGATTAATTCAAAACCCAAGGGGCATGATAGCGCTAGCGAGGATGAGTCGTATGCGGTAATGCCATAAGTAGAATTGAGAGTGAGACGGATACTAATGTTCCGCGTATTCATTGAGCACCATAATATGACAAGTTTAAATTTTAGGGTCAGCATTAATTCGGTCGCATTATGTCGCATTTCAAGCACATTTCGACTTGTGTTGATGTTGACGTTGATGTCGAGGCGAATGGTGATGGCTTGGCGAACGAAATGTGCATTTCTTAGGGGGTACATTACTTCGGCGCTCTGGCGCTCTTGCGCTCTGGCGCGGCGCGCTCTGGCGCAGGGCGCTCTACAAAATTTGCATTTCTTAGGGGGTACACAAAACCCCCTAGACGTTCGTGCAAGCTGCTAGGGGTGCCCCACTGAAAAATGTGCCGCTAGGGGCGTAGCCCCCGGGCGTTGGCGCATGCCGCTGGGGTAGCCCCCCGTGCTGGCGCATGCTGCCGGGGGGCGTAGCCCCCCCGTGCTGGTGCACTAGGGGGTATCCCATGTCCTATCTTGCCCCCCCAGCAATGTTCGCCCGCCCTTGCAACAACACCTGTGGATGAAAAAATACTATCTAATCAGTTTATAAACCAGAGGATGGTGAAATCGAATCATGAATCAACAAATTGAAAAGTACCTGAGGATATCCTCAATGAAGGCATGGCTCCTCTCATTGGCTGCATTCGACTGTGGATGGTGTGAAGACGTCATGGACAATCTCGTACCAGTAGATTTCCACAGTGTTTGCCAAAATGTAGAGGTGAATCTGGGGTCTCGATCTGAGATGATGTTCCTCGGAAGACCATGGAGCTTGAAGATATGTTGCATATATATAGAAGCAGTATGCTGAGCTGTCCAGGTCATGCTGAAGGGAATGAGATGACAGCGATGAGAGAATTGGCACATTACCACAAATATACTGTCGTGCCCATTAGTGGTGATAGGCAGGTCAGTAATCCAGTCCAGAGATACATCTAACCATTTTGTCTTAGGCACATAATATCGTATATGTGCCTGACCATAAGGCTTGTGTCGTCTCGTTTTCTGGCGTTGACAAACGGGGCACTCCCGAATGTATTTGATAGCTGCCGTTGTCATTCCTGGCCAATAATATCGGCTACGCAGAAGATGAAGCATGCGATTTTTGCCTACATGACCAGAAATAGTGGCTGAGTGGCACTCATGAAGGAGAATGTGGCGAAGCTGTGTGATCTCGCCGTCATCTGTGGGGACTTTAGCTGTAGGTGGAATGTACAGCTGTCTGCCATATATGGTCTTACGGTAGATCAACCCCTGAATGAGTTCGAAGCTGAAGCTGCTGACTGACTGTGATGAAGTCGATGATGTCAGCTTAGCAAAAATAGTCTGTGCAAATGTATCACGATCATATTCGGATATAATGATGTCGTGTAGCTGATGAGCTGATGAAGAAGATATAAGAGCAATGAATGTAGGATCTGCAGATGGCACGACTTCGCTGATGTCTATATGTTGCAGATAATCAGCGAGTTCAAAGAGTGCAGATATACGAGTGAGTGCGTCTGCAACCTTATTCTTATCGCCAGCAATGTGCTCTATACGGAAGTTGTACTCGGAGAGCTCATCCAACCACCTTGCCTGTTTGGGGCTCAGTGTGGATTTGGACTGGAAATAAACCAGTGGCTGATGATCTGAGCGTACAATAGTCTCAGGAGCTCCCAACAAGATGTGGCGAAAGAATCGGAAGCCCTCCACAATGGCAAATAGCTCGATCTCAGGAATAGGCCAACGTCTCTGTGTATCGGATAGAGTGACGCTGTGATAACCACATGGCTTCATACCTTTTCCTTGATCCTGGAGTATCACTTGACCAACGTGTGTGCCTGATCCATCGACCTCCATAATAGATGGCAGTTTCTGATCTGGAAGCTGTAGTACTGGAGCATTGCAGATGGCACTTTTGAGGTTATCAAATGCCTGTTGCTGCTCAGATTCCCAGACAAACTCTGCATTATCTTTAAGGAGACGATTGAGCGGCTCGGCAATCTTGGAGAACTTTGGTATGAATCTCCTGAATTGACTGACCATGCCCAAGAATGACCGAAGGGATGACTTGACATCTTTAGCCATACGGCGTAGAGGCTGCTTTCCAACGGTAGGACCATAAGACACTGGAGGCTGAATTGCCATGACTGCTCGGATTCTGTCTTCGATGATGGACAAGCCTGCTTCAGAGATGTGATGTCCGATAAAGTCTATAGATCTGACGAACAACTCCACCTTACTTGGAAGGCCTGATGAAGAACTGGTGTTCTTCATCAGCCATCCGTGCCGCAGTGGGAGGAAATACCTAGATGCGGATTGGCATACCCCCCAGGCTTCTCACCAATTCCTCGTTTCCCTCCCAGCAGCGACAGCAGCGGGTCCAGTGACTCCAGCGACTCTACAGTTTCCCCGGAGCGAGGCAGCCGGGCAGCAGCAAGCGTAGAGGCAGAGGTAGCAGCAGCGGCAGCAGCAGGCGGCAACGGAGGCGGAAGAAGCAGTTGGCCAAGAAGAGGGCAGTCAAGGCAGCAAAAGGGAAGGCTGTAGATGAGGAGCCTGCCTCTCGAGTATCAGCTCTGGAGCCTGAGCTGACAGAAGGGATGGCTGTCAGAACTTTGTTCAAAGACAAAGCTCTGCGGGACCAGGCTTTCGAGTGCCTCCCAGAAGAGCGTCAGAAGGCCGTCGCACTGGCAGCAGCTCGAGGTGAAGTGGTGAGTTGGGAAGAGGAGGGCTGGGAAGCTTTGATAGCAACCCAGAGAGAGGTTCTGAAGGGAAAGGAGGCCATCTGTGCAGTAGTTCCTTCACCCGAAGAGTCGGAATGGGTCTGGTATGACTGGACTAAGGCTCGGCATCCCTCACTGAGTCCCGACGAGGCGTGGCGTTTAGCCATAACCACCCGATCAGAGTCCGAAGGATCCCCGTCCAAGTCTGGCAATGATGAGGCATCAGGCTCAGCGTCATCGGCTAAGGCAGCCCCACCAAGCCACGAAGCCCTGGAAGAGTGGAGAGACCCACTGGTACCCATCACTGTAGAACAGGGTATCTGCTTGTTCCGCACATGCTAGAAGCGAAGATGATTTCTTGTTTGGTACTTCAAGATTGTATCTTGCTTCGCCATCATCGAGTTCGACGTACGAACTCTCGATGACAGGTGTCATTCAAGTCTTTCCTTGAATAAATGACAGATGATGTGACTTATCGTCTCGGTGACATGTACAGTCATAGTCGACCGTACTGACGACTGTCTGACGACTGTCTGTCATTATAATATATGACACGACTCGACATGACATGACATGGTATGACATGGTATGACATGTATGACACGTATGACTGACATGTATGACATGTATGACATGTATGACATGTATGACACATGTGTCATCGGTCATAACCCTGACACACGCAGTGTGACTGCGTTGTTTCAGGCCTCAACCCCAACTTTGGTCGCCATCGTACGCAACGGTGGCTCCCCGCCAACCCTCGGCACATTATGGATGGACTGTACTGAGCATGTAGGCGATTTCCAGATAGATATATCACCCTCCCTCCTATCCCACTCCCGATCGCGTGGCACCAAACATGCGACATTTTCGGGCACTGTGGGCTGTTGTTTCCGCCCTCAACTTTGGGCGCCACCGTACGCAACGGCGGCTCCCCGCCAACCCTTGACAAATTATGGATGGAACGTGCTGGGCATGTAGGTGATTTTCAAATGAAAACATTGCCCGCTCCCCCATCTGATGCCCGATCGCATGGTATCAAACATGCGACATTTCCCAGCGCGGTGGTGCGTTTCAGGCCTCAACCCCAACTTTGGTCGCCATCGTACGCAACGGTGGCTCCCCGCCGACCCTCGGCACGTTATGGATGGACTGTACTGAGCATGTAGGTGATTTCCAAATAGATATATCACCCTCCCCTCCTATCCCACTCCCGATCGCGTGGCACCAAACATGCGACATTTTCGGGCACTGTGGGCCGTTGTTTCGCCTCAACTTTGGGCGCCACCGTACGCAACGGCGGCTCCCCGCCAACCCTTGACAAATTATGGATGGAACGTGCTGGCATGTAGGAGATTTTCAAATGAAAACATTGCCCACCTTCATATGATGCCCGATCGCAAGGTATCAAACATGCGACATTCCCAACACGCAGTGTGGTCGCATGCTTCAGGCCTCAACCCCAACTTTGGTCGCCATCGTACGCAACGGTGGCTCCCCGCCGACCCTCGGCACATTATGAATGGACTGTACTGAGCATGTAGGCGATTTCCAAATAGATATATCACCCTCCCTCCTATCCCACTCCCGATCGCGTGGCACCAAACATGCGACATTTTCGGGCACTGCGGGTTGTTGTTTCCGCCCTCGACTTTGGGCGCCACCGTACGCAACGGCGGCTCCCCGTCAACACTTGGTACAATATGGACGGAACGTGCTGGGCATGCAGGTGATTGTCAAATGAAAACATTGCCCGCTCCTCCCATCTCATTCCTGATGGCATGGTATCAAACATGCGACATTTCCCAGCACGGTGCGTTGTTTCAGGCCTCAACCCCAACTTTGGTCGCCATCGTACGCAACGGTGGCTCCCCGCCGACCCTCGGCACATTATGGATGGACTGTACTGAGCATGTAGGCGATTTCCAAATAGATATATCACCCTCCCTCCTATCCCACTCCCGATCGCGTGGCACCAAACATGCGACATTTTCGGGCACCGTGGGTTGTTGTTTCCGCCCTCAACTTTGGGCGCCACCGTACGCAACGGCGGCTCCCCGCCAACCCTTGACAAATTATGGATGGAACGTGCTGGGCATGTAGGTGATTTTCAAATGAAAACATTGCCCGCTCCCCCATCTGATGCCCGATCGCAAGGTATCAAACATGCGACATTCCCCAGCACGCAGTGTGGCTGCGCTGTTTCAGGCCTCAACCCCAACTTTGGTCGCCATCGTACGCAACGGTGGCTCCCCGCCGACCCTCGGCACGTTATGGATGGACTGTACTGAGCATGTAGGCGATTTCCAGATAGATATATATCACCCTCCCTCCGATCCCACTCCCGATCGCGTGGCACCAAACATGCGACATTTTCGGGCACTGTGGGTTGTTGTTTCCGCCCTCAACTTTGGGCGCATGATCCGCTTGTTCACCGTCGGCAGCGGATCCCCACTGCCTGTTTGAGCTGTTTCTAGCAATTTATGGGCCCACCACGCTTCCACTGCGCCACTTTGTCAGTGCTAGATGGTTAGATGCAGCGTGTATCGCCTAGTTGTCAGTTTCTTTGGGGCATTCTTTTGGCAGCGCAGGCTGGGTTTCTACATTTGTTGCGTAGTTGGGTATTTTATGCAGCGTTGCGCAGAGCTTTGGACCGAGGATGAGTGTTTTATGCTGCGTTGCGCAGAGCATCGGACCGAATGTTGTGCTGGAAGTGACGCCCCGACTGTCATTCCTATAGTTAGGGTGTATGACTGTCACCGGTCCCGGAACCCTAGACCCCGAACATATAACGGGAAGACTGAGTATTCTCACCGGTTATCTATTCTGATTATCTGTCTCACCGAATATATAGTCCAGCTGATATATTCAGCAGGTTTGGTC
Organism: Cymbomonas tetramitiformis; assembly: GCA_001247695.2. Lineage (NCBI taxonomy): Eukaryota > Viridiplantae > Chlorophyta > Pyramimonadophyceae > Pyramimonadales > Pyramimonadaceae > Cymbomonas > Cymbomonas tetramitiformis. The sequence goes on along the minus strand of LGRX02024639.1, from coordinate 4,151 downwards.
CCACGCACTCTTAATTTTACACTGCGACGTTGGCCATGATTGGCTAAACACCGACGCTTGAGATGGGGTGAGGGACCCGCGTTAGAGAGGTTTTCGGTATGGGCGGTATGGCTCAGTTACGGATGCGCGGTTGATTGGACATGATTGCATCCGGGGTTTTTCGACCTGCATAACTTACGCAGAGTTTCGGCTTCGAGATGGGTTCCGCATATATGCGCATTATGGTTGCAGCACGCGCATAATTACGGGTGTATGCTGCTGGTGTAAAACTCCTGCATAAAAGGTACTTGCAGCAAATCTGCGGGGAATATGCACCCCCCGCATATATGCGCATTATGACTCCAGGTCCCGTAAGTATGCAGCATACTACATATCCTGTAAGTATGCTGCATATTTGCGGAGCCGACATACCTGCGGGATTTAACATATTCCGAATGTATGCCGCAGATTCCGCACAAATGCGCGTAATAGGCATCGCACATATTTATGCAATACACGTGATGCGTTGTGATGTGCTTTCGTTATGCAAGGGTTAGGACAGTAGAACTCAGCCGGGAATGCAATCCGGCCGAGTGCTGCTGTCCAGATGCGTGGCCCCAGCAATCGTGAACATACACTTCAAACGATGAAAGTCAAAGCAGATGGAAAGACAAATAATATGTGAAATCAATATTACAAATACAAAGTTACAAAATCAAAGTTCCCTGTCTACACACTGTCAACGTCTGAATCAATATTACAAATACAAGTCTACGCTAGGCTCTAAGCTATGCCAGGCTAAATCATCTATCTAGAAACAACGCCATTCGCGTTCCATTGTCTTCCCAACATAAATGGTCATTGTAGGCTATACCTGAAACACACACACAGGTAAACGCCCGGTCAGTGCAAAACGCATGGGTGCCCTCATGATGATGCGTGACGCATTTTTCATGCGCTTACCGGTTCCAAAAAACCAGGGTATGCAAACTGCACATATATTTGAAATCCCGTCCACGGGTTCAAGGGGAAAAAAGGTGGTGCCTAAAATGTATGAATTACCTTGCAGCAGACTGCAGCCGTACATACAGCTTTCCAGCAGATTCCAGCAAAGCCAACCTGTAAAATACACGGATCGTGTGAGCGTGTGTGCCAATGTAAAAAACAGCACGAGCAAAACAATATGAAAAGCGGAAGAAGACTGACGGGTGAGAAAACCCGCTGCAGTGCATGCATATTGTTCACCCGCCCGTCAGTCTGCTTTAAAGAATCCCCAGAGTTCCTGAAATTCGTATCGCGAGTCAACAGTGAATGTCACAGTCTGAGTATCCGAGTATGAGTACTGTATCGTCTACGTGGACAACATTCGATTGGAATAACGTGTTCGTGTTCCTATGTACAGATCGCGTCACGCGTCGTTTATAATTTATAATTCTGGATATTTTATATCAGAAATGATCGATGATACGCGTGATGTCATACCGCGCCGCGCGGCGCGGCGAGCAGATTCTGACGCGCGGCGCCCCAGCTCAGCTCAGGCGAAGTACAGTACTGGCCAGAACTGGCGAGTGGGCGCTTTTAGCCCCTAAAAGCGCCCACCTGTTGGGCAAGAAACCAGGAAAAATTAGCAAGGTACACGCACAATCAAATTGTACTCCCTTAGGCCATCCATACCGCATTATCTATTTTTGGTGCGCAATTTCACGCCGATATTTAGGATTTTAGGCCTTAAACCCCCAAAACCCTGACTGCATACTTAAGGAAATCCAGCCAGCCGTATTTGGGCGTAACTTTTGCAATACTTATCCATTCGTGTTATGACCGGATGTACAATCTCAGCCTATCAGAACTAACATTTTCAAATATCAAACACATGAATCCGGTCAGTTTGGGTTTGTAGTTGTAACGTCATCTGTTAAGCAGTTCGCGCTAGCGGGTGCCAGAGCGCACGATATCACATTTCGGCGTAACTTTCAAGTCCAAAATGATCGGAACGCTGCGTTCGATATGTCAAAATGTTCCCATGTATCACCTCATATTGTGCGCGCATTTGTAGCCCCATCGACTGAACATGTCGACTTTTACGAACAAATTAATAACCCGCTATGATGAAATTAATTTCAGTTTCAAGTCCAAAATGATCGGAATGATGCGTTCGATATGTCAAAATGTTCTAATATATCACCTCATATAGTGCGCGGATTTGCAGCCCCATCGACCGAGCATGTCGATTTTTACGAACTTATTAATAACCCTATGATTTGGCGACACGTGAGAAAGTAGTTTCAGTTTCAAGTCCAAAATGATCGGAATGCTGCGTTCGATATGTCAAAATGTTCCCATATATCACCTCATACAGTGCGCGGATTTGCAGCCCCATCGACCGAGCATGTCGATTTTTACGAACATATTAATAACCCTATGATTTGGCGACACGTGAGAAAGTAGTTTCAGTTTCAAGTCCAAAATGATCGGAATGCTGCGTTCGATATGTCAAAATGTTCCCATATATCACCTCATATTGTGCGCGCATTTGCAGCCCCATCGACCGAGCATGTCGACTTTTACGAACAAATTAATAGCCCTATGCTTTGGCGACAAGTGAGAAATTAATTTCAGTTTCAAGTCCAAAATGATCGGAATGCTGCGTTCGATATGTCAAAATGTTCCCATATATCACCTCATATAGTGCGCGCATTTGCAGCCCCATCGACCGAGCATGTCGATTTTTACGAACAAATTAATAACGCTATGCTTTGGCGACAAGTGAGAAATTAATTTCAGTTTCAAGTCCAAAATGATCGGAATGCTGCTTCGATATGTCAAAATGTTCCCATATATCACCTCATATAGTGCGCGCATTTGCAGCCCCATCGACTGAGCATGTCGATTTTTACGAACAAACTAATAACCCTATGCTTTGGCGACTAGTGAGAAATTAATTTCAGTTTCAAGTCCAAAATTATCGGGATGCCGCGTTCGATATGTCAAAATGTTCCCATATATCACCTCATATAGTGCGCGCATTTGCAGCCCCATCGACTGAACATGTCGACTTTTACGAACAAACTAATAATCCTATGATTTGGCGACAAGTGAGAAATTGATTTCAATATTGATATATATAACATACAACTATGATATATATATATGTGCCTAAACACAATTCGATGTCGAGAAAAACGATAGTCCGATCCATTTCCCATGATTCGCACGCGTTCGGATGCTATTTCGGCTGAAATCCTATGGGGTGTCGCCGCGAGAAGTGCATGACCCATCTACACATTACTTTCACTATGCCCATTGGTATCTTCCCTAGCGGGGTATGATTCCGCTTGTATTCCTAACCATTATTTATGCACGTGTTTTCTTTTCACAACGCGGGCTTTGATTCCGCTTCTTTGTATTATTTAAGTAGCACAGATATTGCTCAGGATGGCATATGCACACAAGGGTTTGGCGCGAACAAGGAAATACCTGCGCATAACTGAAGAACTTTGCACCCTCTGCCTGGTGGCTGGAAGGGCCCTCCCGGGTCGTCCCAGCCACCACCGACAACGTGATACCTCCTGCGGACACAATAACACATTAACGGTGTGAAGCTAAAATTGAGAGGCTAAAGCAAATTCTCCTTACTAGAAACACACCAGCCCTGTCATTAAGCCCGTGATAAACATCTATGAGAGTATGCGAACTCTACTGTCTTCCAGCATTACGAAGGCGCGTCTTCATCTCCTCGAGAGTGCTCCTCTTCGCGAACGAAGGGCGCGTCGATCTGCAGGATCCGAAGTGCTCCGACGAAGCCTTTGGACTTACGGACTTATGGACGTGCCGTGACAAGTGTAAACAGCAGTATCGAAGGCGCGTCTTCATCTCCTCGAGAGTGCTCCACCTCGCGAACGAAGGGCGCGTCGATCTGCAGGATCCGAAGTGCTCCGACGAAGCTTTTTTACACCACCATTCTAAACTTCATGCGACAGCACGGCACCCTAAAAAGTGTTGAAAATATGGCTAAAATGGCTAATGTGGAAACTATGGCTACACTAGGAGGCTTCACACTGAGAAATAAACGTGGTAAAATGGTGGTAAAATGTGGTAAACCGGTGGTAAATTGTGGTAAATTGGTGTTTTACCACCATTACACTAATAGTGGCGATATAAATCCCGTGGGT
>LGRX02024638.1:0-55760 GCA_001247695.2 Cymbomonas tetramitiformis | reverse complement strand
GAATGTGAAACAGGTAGCTAATGCAAACTAAGAGGTCCCCGTCCACGGATCAGAACAACATCAACCAAAGGGCCGACCTGCCGCCATCCCTGCTTCCGGCTAACCCTCTAAACCGAATGCTAAAGTACTAGTATATGCATGCCAACTAGGTGGACTGCCACAAGGATATGAAAATAGCAACTGGTCTCTGCCAGATCTCGCTCCCCGATAGATACTCTCATCTGATGCTGCTCAGCTCGACGGTCAACCAGTACTCGAGGTCATAGAAGATGTCAAAGAGGTACAGGATGTAGTCAAAGGCCAGAATCCAGTCAGATGTGCTTAAGGTCAGAGTAGAGTTGTCGGTGTCTAAGGTCTCATAGGGCAGGTCATAGGTACCAATCTGTCCACGAACACAAAGTCCAGTCCAGAAGGGCACCACGGCAAAGGGCATCAATCCAGTCTGACCAGAAAGACCCCTTGCCCGACCGTTGCCGGCTCATAGGCCTGCAGCTCAGCCGGACAGAGGACCAGAGAACCTAGGAGTCACCCGCACCACTGGGGTTAGGGCGGATCACGTCCATGAAGGACTCGATCATGCTGATGATCACCCGCACCTTGTCCTTGAGCCCAGGAAGAGGTTTGGTGAAGATATCAGCCAGGTTGAGTAAAGTGTTGATGTAAACAGGCACTAGGTACCCAGCACACACCCACCCCCGAAAGCAGTGAAAACGGATCAACACATGCTTAATCTTGGTGGATAGCATGACATTCCTCAGAATGGAGGAGGCCGCCTGGTTGTCAATCATGACAGCCACCGGGAGCTCCAGCCTGGGAATGAAGGGTCCAGAGGTACCATACATGCCAGACCGCTGAGAGTGGTACTCCCGCGGACCGTCCTCGTAGCCCGTGCCATCATATGGTACTGGCACCGCGTGAGGCAGGGCATACAGGCTGCTGTCAGGAACAGGCTCAGCCTCCCGGTAGTGTAGGGGGGAGGCGGGGCCCATCTGACCATGACCCATAGCATGATTCTCGAAGAACGTGGCCGCCCTCTGCATCCAAGAAGTGTCAGCTGCAGGGAAGGCCGTAGACAGAGCCAGAGCAGACACACCCGGCTCCTGCTGCGTAATTCTGATAAATCCGAACATCTCCACAATCATATGGATAGCAGACATGGCCCGCTGCCCAACCACAGAGGCGGCCACATACTCAGATCCAGTGGAGGACATCTCAGCATCAGTCTGGCGGGCACATACCCAATGAAGGACCATGCCGTTGAGGAATACAATGCCTCCCGAGTAGGAGAGACACCCGTTGAGTTTGTCACGAGCATGGTCAGCATCCGAATACACCTGTATTGTGAGCACAGAAAGCGGTGCATTGGGGTAAGCATAACGGATACGGTAGTGCCGTGTGAAGTATAGATACTGAGCCACTCTCTGAAGTGCCTCCCAGGCCTGAGCCGAGGGGCATGAGGAGAACTGTGCCAGATATATGACCGAGTAATACACATCCGGCCTGGTGCACCGTGCAATCCACAACAGGGACCCAAGCAGTGAGAGATACGGGGTGACAAGGGTGAGATCAGGGTGCTCCGGCTTCTGGATAACGAGGTTCACATCCATCGGATTGTGAAAGGTTTTGGCCGGAAGCTTGAACTTGGACATGAGCTCCTTGATCTGCCTGGTTTGGGACAGTGCAATGCCCCACCGATCGTAGTCAACCGCAAGCTGCAGGACGGCTGTCATACGGCCAAGATTCTTGCTCTTGAATGCCGCCTGGAAAGCTGCCCAGAAAGCCTGGTGGAAGGCATCATCACATGTCAGCCCGAAGTCATCCACGTAGACAGCCACGAAGGCCACGAACACAGAGGTCACAATATAGTATAGGCACGGGTCATATGTGGACTGGGTGAAGTGCATTCCCTGATAGGTGAAGGACTTCATGAATTTGTTGGCCAGCTTCTGCCAGGAAGCACCAGCCGTCCGTAGCCCGTAGAGAGCATAGAGCAGCTTGGCATAGCCATATCTGCCCTTATACATATACCCAGAGGGGAACCGCACATATATAGGAACCTCCAGACGGGCATGAACAAAGGCCTGACTGACGTCAAAGTGATAGACCATAACCCCCATACCAGCAAAGATAATAGACAGGATGAAGAGAAGGCGGAAGGTGGGCAGGTCTGCTACCGTGCATGCGGTCTCAGCTTGGGTGTAGCCCCAGTGCCATGTGGCAGCCACGGCCATCCGAGCTTTATGAATTTGGACGGGCGGTAGACCATCCCGTGGCTTCCAGGGCTTATTCAGCACAAAGATGGTGCTGGTGGCGATCTCACCGTCGGGCAGCACCTCCACCGGCTCTATCTTACCCTGGTCAATCAGAGGCTGCACCTCCCCACCGGTAATAGCCTCCTCCCACTGAGCCCCATCAGGCATAGACATACAGTGCCTGGCGGTACCCGCCTGGCAGTGGCAGATCAGGAGCTGCAGTGTGGTACAGTAAAGACCCACCTATAAGAAAACAGGGCTGTGGGGGTAGCGGCTGGCTTCTTAATATCGAGGGGCTCCGTTTCACAGGCAGCGACGTTCATTTTCTAGATTTGGCACAGATTCTGCCTAATCGGATGGCTCCAAAACACCGATTTTTTCTTAATCGCGGTGCCGATTTCGTATGTGAATCATCCAGCGTCGGATTTTCTTAAACAAGCCTTCTACGATTTCACGATTCAGCAAAAAGTAGCGGCCGCTTTCTTAAACAGGTGTTTTCACCCCGAGACAAAGCTTTCAAACAGACGAACCATGGACCCGACAGTCAAAAGTCAATTACGGCGTCTAAAACAAGCTGCTAGTGAGGACATAATCACTGCGACAGATTTTAAGAATGAGAAGACGAAACTGCTTGGGAAGCAATCTGGTACATACAATTTCAGCGAGTCAGTTTGCGATGAGCTGAAGGAGTTAAGACAGTTTTTTGAGGAAGAGATCCTCGACGTAACCGAGTACTCCGCGCAAAAGCGCGCACTTCTGTCTTCAACTATATCTGGGCCAGTAGGAGAAAGTGTTTCAGATGAAAAACATGAGAGCATGGACTGTTCGCCAGATGTCTTGGAGTTTGAGGGAGTAGATTTTGTGGCTGAGTTGGGGGTTACGAAAGCCGGGATCCCTGAGCCTGCTCGTGATGTTTCTGAGCTAACTCGCGAAATTGTTGAGCCAATTCCTGCTCCCATGAAACCGGTGATCAGCGCAACGAAGCAGGTTAGCTTATTCGACTTGGGACTCAAGTCGACACTGACTACATCCAGCGGCAAAACTTACGTCGTTACTGATAAAGCGTCAAGTTTCAACTACGGAAAATTAAACGAAATCCGATCCCTGGGTATTTTTGTAAATTTCACGTGAATGCACTATGCCGACTTTCTTAAAATTGACAGAAATACACACTTGCCTGTAGAAATCTAGCGTGTATTTTCTTAAATCGTGCCACAATTTTGCTCAAATCCTAGCGGCTAGGGACTTTCTAAATTCCGACACTTTCTTAAAATTTTCTGAAAAATCCAGCGGCTGCTTTCTTATAGGTGGGTTTTCTTATAGGTGGGTCTTTACTGTACAGGCGCTCGGCGAGGTCAGCAGAGATATGACAGAAGCTGAGTGTGCCGCTGGCAGGCAATGTACCGACCGTGTCCTCTGGTGGGACCACAGAGTGCGGAAGGAGCCACTGGTCCTGCTCCGGGTGGTCGGAGAAGGGAAGGTGGCAAGCACTGTGGGTATCAGGGAACACGCCACCAGACTGGCACGGAGGTCCATGGCATAGGCACGTGGGGCAGTCACATCACCGTATGCCATAGGCCGGAAGAGCACCCCATAGGACCTGGACCGCCTCATGTCCGTGGACACAATGAGTGCCGGATACAGCGGATCCGCCGCGGGCTTCCTGAGCCTTAGCCAGAGTCCAGAGCGGGTAGTATTGATTGACACAGTCAATGACCCTGCGGCGGTCCAGCCAGTGGACCAAGTCAAACCAAGCAGTGCCCGCAAGGTCAGCCATGACATACTGCTGGGCGGTGGTCCAGAAAGTGTCGGCTGAACCAGTGTCAAGCAACTGTACGGTGGCATAGGTCTCACCGTCCCGGGTGTCATAATAGGCAGCCACGGAATGGACCGTCACCACCATGTCAGTGGTGTAGTCCCTCCACGGCTCCGGCCTGTCACTGGGCACGGGTGCGGAGTGCTGCTCGTCGGGAGCGGGGGCAGGGAACGATGACATCACCTGCCCGAACTCTGAGTAGTTTCTGATGAAGTCTGGCCGGCCCTCGGAAACAACCTTGTTCCTCTCCAGGTCCAGTACCTTGTAGGCCGAGGACCTGAGGCTGATGCCCACAAACCGCCCCTGCCAGGCCCGGGGGGTCCGCTTCTTGGAGACCCCCGGATGGCGGGCCCGCATCTGCTGAGCATCCATGGCCACAGTGCACAGGGTGCCGAATATCTCGATACGGGAGTAGGTAAAGTGATAGCCCATAAGGTGATAGAATGGCACCACGGCGTCCCGCCCATGAGGCAGGATATCCCATAGCAGGCAGGCATGACTGTCTGCAAGAGGCCAGTAGGTGAGGTCCATACCGGCTGTCTCCAGGAGTGCACGGGAGACCGACGAGATCTTACCAATCACATATTCAGCCATGAAGTTCTGCCAGTGCAGGGTGGGTGACGACTGCAGGTGTTTGATGCCATGGTGTTTGTACAGAGCCTGTGCTGCAGGGTCACACAGCTCCGGGGCACAATCAGTGCGGAGAACCAGGCCAGTGCAGGCAAAGCCGTGATGAACAACATCTGCCAGGAACTGAGCCAGGATGAAGCTGTATGCCGACTTCTCAGCAGAGAAGTAGCAAAGTGTAAACCTCACAGTGAACTCCACAAAGGTCCAGCGGTACCTCGACCCGTCATAGCCAATAGGCGTGATCGGGCCTGTAGCATCAGCCGCCCACATAGATCCAGGCTTCTGAGCCCTGTATCTGTCAGCCGGAGGGTGCTTCGGACTCGGCTGCACTGTCCGCATACGGGCACACACAGCACAGGCCTCAGCACAGGTCCTGTGAGCCAGCAGCTGCTCCCGGGTAACTGTAGTGCCAGGTCGGGCGATGTCAACACCAAGGTCCATGAGCTGAGCCAGCCTGAGACCATGAGCATGAGCATATGCGGAATGGCACCACCTCTCAGGGGTGAACCTCATGGACGTGTACTGATCACGGTAGATGATAGCCACCGGGAACGGGGTACCAGCAATGAAGACACGGTCCCCCCCGCCCTCCGAGCCAGCCGACTGAAGGGGCCGTCCAGCATAGGTGTGCTCACGACGGTAGCTGAATATGCCCTCTGTGCCAGCCGGATACACATGTAGCACCTCCCAGTGAATAAGGTGCTGCCTGAAGGTACTGAGGTGTGACTGGGGAATCAGGAAGAGGAATACCGTGTGCTCGGGGTCGGTTGCAAAGTCTCGGTTGGCCTTCTTGAGCATCCGCTCACAGGTGAGTCTGTCAAAGGGCGGGTTGCCATATATATAGGCACCGGCCCAGAGGTGACCCCAGCAGGAATCAGACGGTGAATACCTGACTGGGCAGGTCTGGTTGTTACCCACGCCGGGGGGGAGGTCGTCTCCGAAGAGGGAGATGTCAAAGTTGTGTTCCCCGGTCTTGGCCAGGGCAGCAGGCGAGCCCTTCAGGAAAGCCCACTTTGGCATACTCTGAGCGTGCCCACATCCAGTCACAGATCTCACCGGTGCGGACACGTGAGACAGTCTGGGTGAGTGCACTGGCTGCCCCCTCAGGGACCTCCGCCCACATATAGTCCGTGCCAGAGTCAATGATCCGATAGACACGGCCAGTAGGCAGGTGGGTGTAAGTGAGGGACACAAGGTCAGGGGACCCGAAGCCGAGGGAAAGCATAACCCGAGAAGACAGGAGAGTGCGGCAGCCGGCCTTATAGTGTGAGTTTGGGAGAACGAAGTGGTCGATGGCTCCGTCCTGGATACAGACCCCATACAGATGGAATGTCACAGTAGCATCCGTCTTGTGAGACCCAGCCGTGACCATGGTGAAGGCCACCGTACGGGTGTAGTCCACGTCGGTGCAGGCCGACAGGTCCCCGCACATGACACACGTGGCTCTAGAGTCACACACGATGCCCCTGTCATCCGGACGGGTGCAGGGACAGCACTGGCCAGAGAACTGAATCCAGAAGCAGCCCACTCCTCGTCGGGCACATATAACGGAACTGACTCTGCACTGGCATAGACCAGAATACCAGTATAGCCAGCGGGTACCAGAGGGTAGACCATTGTAACTGACCCAAGCTGACCAGACAGTACACCAAGCTCCACAGAAGCATACGTACCCACAGCATAACCAGAGACCAGACATAAGCCGGTATCACCGGTAGCCAGTCCATCAGCTGAGAAAAGCTGACCAGCAGAACGGCCGACGGACCCCCCTGCTGGCGGGGTAAGACTGACTGACTGACTGACTGACTGACTGACTGACTGCCTGACTGACTGCCGCAGACCCAGAGAGTACCCAAACAGTAGTGCCGAGGTACACAGGGCCAGGCTACAGATAACCAGAACAGCAGTCCAGACTGGTGAGGAGCGGCGAGAGGTACGGGGCTCACCCGCCGGAGGCTGGGTTGTTGAGGGCTGGGGCCCGCCCGCTGGTGACTGCCGGTTGACAAGGTGTCGCCAGGTGCGTACGGGAGTCCTGGCACCAACGGCAGGAAGACAAGCCGAGATAGCCAGACCCCAGGTGATAGCATGCCAAAGCACCAGAGCCCGTGGGTGCACCTCCAGCACAGCACCGGAGGCACCACCAGACTGCACCGCATCTGCCGTGCCAGAGAATGCTAGAATGCACAGCAGACTCATGTACATGAAGTGACCCGCCCCATAGGGCCTGCGGCCCGGGCCACCCGGACCCCTGGGCTGGGACGGCGGTGCCGTGCTCACCAGCTGCACAGCTCCAGGGAATTCGGCGTTGGTTGTTGTGATCTGCACGTCGGCTGCCGGCACCGCTGGCTGCTGTGGCTCAACACTGAAGTGCTGCATAGACATGGCAGGGTCCGAAGGTTGGTGCACGGCAACGTGGAGCTGAGCAGGTGTCATCTCACCGTCGGGGCAGTCCCCATCGCCAGGGTCCTGGTACGAGTTGAAGCGGTTGACAGCGTCGTAGTACTGCTCCTCCGAGCGGCCACATGAGTCCCAGATAGCCCACTCCGACTCAGTCCACGGCTCCTCACTGTCAACGGCAGAGTGCGGCACAACGGCAGCCGCCTGGGCCGCGGGGAGGTCAAGCGGTGCCTCCCCGAGCTCCAATGAGTAAGAGTACAAGCAAGACTCGTAAACCTCCTCCTCCGGATCGAGGAAAGCCTCATCCAGCTCTGACAGGATCTCCGCAATCGGCGTGCCCTCGGGGTGGAACCCCGCCACATGCGCACTCTGCACCCCTCCAGGGCAATCACGGCGGAAGTGAGGGCCGCCGCAGTCCCAACACTGGACCGAGTGGCGGCCCTGTGCATCTCGGGTCACCCTCAAGGCAGTCGGTGAACCACCGGATGCAGGCTGCCGCTGCCCCTGAGCCCGCGGCGGAGGGGCATGAGGGGAAGGGTGGGAGCCCTTCCTGTGCCCCTTCATGTTCTGTTGTCGATTCTTCCCGCCGCGGGCCGGTCTGGCGCGGGGAGCTGTACCCCTGTCGCCCCCAGACCGGTGAGCACCCTGTCCGGCTGCCTGCGGCTGAGCATCCCGAGTCTGTGGCGGGTGTCTGGGCTCGTCACGCCTGCGGCCACCAACAATGCGAGTCTGCGGGATGCCCGCACGGGCCAGAAGGGCGGCAGAAGGGGACTCCCCAGAGAGAAGTGAGGCCGCCAACGCGGAGACCCCATCCTTTTTCTTCTTCTCCTTAAGCAGCTTCTTTTCCTCTGTTTTCTGCTGGTGGAATGCTTTCACAGCCAACGTGAACTGTTGAATTCCGAGAGCCCGCTCCTCCCTGCCCTCAGCCGTCTTAGAACTCCACTCCTGTAGAAGATCCTTATAATACAGAGGGCACATGCGAAGGGTGAGGAGGTCCAAGGCGAACCCCACACCCCACACATCGTCAGGCTCTACACCAGGTCTGAGCTCGGACCGGACAGCGGTGTGGTGCTGCATGAAACCCTTAATATAGGGCTCGGGGTCAACATCCTCCAGCACCTCGATCGCCGGAGCTGTCTCGAACAGGTAGCCATGGGACACCCACGGCCTGCGTCGCCTGGCAACGGCCCGGCAGATGACCATGCACGGCGTCCATCATCCGGAGACACCGTAGCCGACTCCTCAACGAGCCGAAGGCATGATCCCCGCACCAATGACGTCAGGATGCGGTAGAGAATACGAGTGGCCTCAGGGAGGACAGATGTGGTGAGGTCTGTCGGGTGGAATACCGTGGCAAACTGTAGATTGAAGTCAGTTAGCTGGGTTTTCACCGCCTGAGTGAAGCGGTCCAATGCAACTTCCCGAGGCACTTGGCCTTTGATCTTGTCGATGTCGAAAACCCACTCCGAGGCTTTGATGTGAGTGGGCCAGCACTGGTCACGAACTTGCTGGATGATGCTGGCTCGGTGACCAGCAGGCTCGCGGAGAATAGTCTGGCAGTCTTTAAGGAACTCCCTGACAATCACAGCACCGCCTGTCTCATCACCCGCAAGTGGGCGATTCTTCACAGGTGTAGGGGGCACAGGCTCCTCAGGGCCGTCGCTGAAGGGAAGCGCCCTCCGCGTGTCGATCCCAGCCGGAACCGGAGTGGTGAATCCATCAGAAGGATCCACGGCAGCCATGGCAACCGTAAGCGAAGCACCGAAGGGATGAAACCCTAACGATAAGGGTGAGCCCCCCTCAAGGAAGGGGCCAAATCCAAGATAAATTCAAAATCTGCTCCGATGCCCACGAAACTCGGTAACACGGCCGGTAATGGCGAAGTAAAAACACTCTCCAAGGGAAAATGTCTGAGTCCAAGTGGTCCGCAAGTTATAAGCGGTCAAAAACGGCCAAGTCGCCCGCAAGATTCCAAAATCCGCTCAAAGTTCACAAACAAGCGGCAAGCGTGGCAAATTAAGGTAAAATGATACGGGTAAAGACGCATAGAGTAGCGAGGAAAAATGCGGAGCGGCGGGGTTGGGCGGAAAGTAGGAGAGTAGGGTCGAGGTCTCCGCGCTTGTCGATGTCCGAGGTCATGGCCTTTTTAACGTGTCGCGAACCACTCAGTACCAAACTCTGCGCAATGCTGCATACCATCGGGGGCCCCAGCGCTCTCTGACCCATCTTCTCCGTACTCTCCTCCGCCACTCGTCGCGCTTACCTCTCCATCCACGCAGTCAGTTGTGCCGCGAAAACGCGGCACCCCGCAACATTCTACCTACTCAGCCACGCTCGCCCCTCTACAGCTTTAGCCAGCCATTTAGTGGCTTTGAATCAAAACCACTTTAGGCAAGTGGTGGGCCTATAGCCTACTAGAATGTCCTAGTGACACAGTGAAAACGCTGAACGCCGTAGGGTTTGAGCGAGGCAATCGGGTATATCAAAAGATAGAAATGAATACACGACTCTCAGGCTATCTAAGCTCTGAGGCCGTCACTAGGCAATCATATCGTGTGTCACAGTCTAAGCTACCGAAGTCGAACTACTGAGTACAGTAGGAAGTCACTGTACTGTCACTGTCACTGTCATACGTCATACGTGGTACTGAACTACTGAATCTCAGCAGGATCTAGAGCGTTCTAGGTCCTCCCACAAGGATCTCGGGATAGTAGCCATTTAGAAGCTTTCTAATTTCAAAGCTTCCCTGAACGTGAGGTTGGACTTTTCCCATAGTGGCATTGTGATTTCGGTATCAAACTATCCGCACTCTCCCAGAAGATGACCCGTCGCCCCCAAGCGCTTCGCTTCGGATAACGCGTTCAAATATTCGACACGCGGAACTTTGCTCTCAGGTTGTTTACCTTTCTTCCCCATTCTGATTCTATGTACAGGTCTTCGGGTGGTAAAATGAAGTGATAACTTTTGCGTTTCGACGAGACCCTTCCTAGTTGTAGCTCTTGCTAACAAACGCGAAACGGTCCTCGTCCTGCCGTTCTCACGTCAGCTCGTTTCCCACGATGACCATCGAATCGCGATGGGTCGCGACCATCATCATGGTGCCATCCATCGCTTCTTTTCACCACTGTTAAGAGCCGTCATTTTGTCCCCTGTCATCCCCACTCCCGTGCCGGTGACACCCAATAAATGCATTTACGAAAGGGTAAAGGTAGGCGCGCTGGAGGTTCACGGAACATGACAGAGTCATCGCGTCTGTCATGTGACGGAATCACAGGTTCGATGAGACACAGCCGGCGAACCGGCCAAGAAATCAGCGTCAACTTTAATTGTAAACAAATAGATAAGTCCTTCTCGTGAGTGGTATCACTGGTAAGTCGCTTCGCCCAACAGGGCGAACATACTTTTCATTATGCCTATTTCGAAAGCAGTAAGCAGGTTGCGCTCAGCTGTTCGAAAGAAATTAGAAGCCCTTCCTGATAATTCCAACCTGCAGACCGGAATCATGCTTGAGCGCTCCCCTGACAAGATTGAAAAACGTCTCACTGTGACATCTCTATCTAGTGTGTGCTTCGCGCTTTTCGCCATCGCGACCTTCCATTTGCCGATAAACATGCAGCAAACAGAGGGCCCTCCTGTGCAGATAAACACAATTTTTGAATACGTATCAGCTCGTAGAGAGGATCTGGGTTTGAGTTTCTCAGGGCGCCAAGCGCAAAAATACGTATTGGGCGCCCAAGTATTCATGGATTTAGCTCACTGCAGCGCGCCTTTTCTGCCTAGTACTCACATTTCGCATTTGCAAGCGCTTACTCCTGTGCTGCGCGCGAAAAGAGCTTCAGTGTGGGACATCGCGTGTCAGAGTGCTTTCCAAAGAGGGATCGCAGTTTCCATCAAGTTAATTAACGAAGCTGCAGTTGGCTTTGCGACTAATCGAGCGCCTCCAAACTCCAAACAGATTTCCAGCGCTGACCAAACCGCAGTTGCATCTTGTACTGCTGCTGTTTTCCCAGTTGCACCAACAACGCATAATGCCGAAGCTGAAGCTGACATTCCATGGGACCTGTTCTTGTCGTCTCAATCTGACAGGTGGTTCTCTCCTGAGCAACTTGTGCGTTCTGCAAGGAAGGTATTGAAACGAATTGACCTGGACCCTTTTTCAGAGACTCTAGCAAACCGTATTGTACAAGCTGCCAAATTTTATGACATGCAACAAAATGGGTTTGTAAGTGCTTTGTTTGGTCGCGTGTAGCCTTGGTCTTCTGGAAGCCGGCCTTGCAGTGGAACTGCCTCGGATAATTGAAGAAATTGACGACCGTCTTCGCCGGTGGTTAGAATAGATGATGTGGCAGAATCTTTATCTTGATTGTAAATTAAGGAAGCGGACTGCATACCGTGTGCTCGGAAAACCCACGTGATATCGGAACGGGGGTTTGTTTTGTTGGTGGCTTCATTCGCTAGGAACAGGAGAGTGGATAATTGATCCGTCTTGGAATACCGCCCAATGCTCGCTGAGGTTGCGATTGCGTTGTGTATGTCGTTGGACGAAGGGAAGAATCGTCCATCGAGCTCGTCTAGACTCTCAAACTCTATGCCGAAGGTGGGGACTAATTTCCGAATGTAGTCCTCATGCACCTTTCTAATGGTTAGATAAGACTACCGGAATATCCAAGTACACTAGATATCAGAAAGTCCCGTACTCGTGTGGATAAACTGTATAAAATAAATAAACCCTAAGCTAGATATACCCGGAACGGTCTCGGACGGTCTCGGAGTCTAGCCTACCTGTGACACAGCGTGTGTCACAGTACGAACCTACAGATCAGTCAGCAGTCCAGTGTTGGTCCTAGGGATCTGTCATAGGGGCCTGACCGGGACTCCCAGTCAGGGCTGCCTATACAGATTTCAGCACACCACCCCAGCACTGTGGGTGGTGACTGGCTAGGAGAGTCAGAAAATGTAAAGCTGTAAGTGTTAGGGCAGGAGCCAGGGTGACAAGGCCTAACTGCTAATCTAACTGTGCAATTCTGATACACAAATTAGAACCCTCTAGCTAGCACAAGAGCAGAAACTCACAGGCAATTAAGGTCCTGCTAAACTACTGAAAGGCTCTGTGTCAGCAAGTCAAATTGAAGATTTCAAAGGTGTCAAAGTAAAACCATAAACCAGATTGAAGAAGTCTTTGAGGTCACAGGAGTTCTGCACACCACCATGTTGGTGTGCCTCCAGAGTGAGCAAGAAGTCAATCGACAGCACCAAAGTAGTCGGCGGCGGCCTCACTTAAGCCCGATCCGAAGGGAGGATTCCCGAACGGACCTCTCCCATGTAGAGCCATACCGTAAAAGAAGGCCATGTCGAAAGTCAATTCTGCCCGAGCAAGGTCCTGAAAGATGTCAGGGGGCTCAGGCGGCTCAAGCAGTGGCACATTGTCAGCCAACGAGAAACCTTGAGCCGGGACCACAGAATCAACAAAATCATTCGTAGAGTAAAATGACGGAGTTCCCCAATCGAGATTACCACCAGGCGAAGGCATCTCCGTAGCCGGTGCACATGCCGACACAGCAGAAGCCGTGGAAGCTGAAACAGCTACACCTGCAAAAGAAATACAGAAGAGAGAAAGCATGGCGAGAGCGCCGACTGCCGGCGTGCCAAAGCCGAAAGGCGGCACACCGCACCCGATAGCCTTGGCCGGAGCTCGCGGCTTCACCGCGAAAGTACCGTCGGCGAAATCTTCGTAGTCGTCCGTGTCATAGCCTGTGAGGTCAGTCGGGTGGACGGCGGCGTGATTAACCGTCTGCACGAAGCCTCCGAACTCACCGCATGTCGCCTCCGTGGTGGTCACCCGCGCCGATTGAGCTGGCGCGGGTTGTACATCTCCCTCCTGCGAAACAGGCATAGCAGGGGCCGGCACGGCGGACGCCGATGCCGCCGCACCACCTGCCGGAACCTGCCCCTCCGGTGTGATCCCCGCCGCAGCGGCAGGGCCACACACCAGAGCCGATGCATGCACCTCTGCTCCGCTCCCAGGAATGAAAGATGCGTGGGTAAAATGTACCTTCTCTTGGGCGGCCTGAACCTCAGAGGTGAGGGCATCAAGCCGCCGCAAGATGTCCTCGTCGTCGGTCCCGCCAGAAGGCGGAGGCGGCACGGAGAAACCGTAGGCCGCCACGTCGATCCCACCGACGCCGTCCGTGGAGAGCACCGCGGGCGGACCATACGCCAACGCCGCATGCGAGAACGCCTCCGGTCCACTGTCCGCCGCGTCCTGGAAGACCTGCACGAGCGCCAATGCGTGCAGGCCCTCCGCGTCCTCCTGCTCAATGGGAATGCAGAAAGCCGCGGCCGTGGCTGGCGAGTGTTGGCGACCGCCAAGCGGGCAGTCGCGGTACGGGTGATACACCTCACCTTTACCGGCCTTGCGGCAACGGTGGCACAGCGGCTTGGCCTTCATGCTGTCGCGGTCGAAGCCGACCGCGGGGGGGTTGCCTGCACCCACGCGAAACCCCCTCGGATGCTGCCTCCCCCGATGCTGCGGCTGCGGCTGCTGTCCCCCGCCCGCACGGCCACCTCGCACCAAGGCCTTCAAGGCCGCAATCTCCTCGAGGAGTACCGTGTACTCCGACGACGTGACCAGAGCGGAGGGCTTACCGTCCATCCCCAGCACCTGCTTCTCACGTACTGCCGCCCCCTCGTCCGACTGTGCCCATGCCTGGAAGATGGCCACGACGAGAGCCTGAAGCGAGCGGAGAGTGACGCCGCTGAGGTCACCCGCAAGCGGATAACGCACCTTCACCGCCGCGTAGAAGATCGGGTCGAGGCGGTTGTAGAGTGAGAGCTTGCGGGTCTCGTCGGTGGGCCGCCAGTCAGGAGCGCGGTTATCCCGCACCAGACGTTGCTCACGAGCCAAGATCGGCTGCGGGTCAACGCCTGCGGGATAACGAAGCGCCGCATGCTCCTGCCGGTGGCTCTCGCGCAGGGCTGCCGGCACGCTCCCCTTGATGATGTCGATGAGAGCCCGACGTCCATCTCGGTCAGCCGAAGAGTCCGTACCTCGAAGCCAGGTGTCGGCCACAGAGTTCCGCTCCACGACGAGGGCCAAGACGTCATAGAGGAGCCCATTAACCTTCTCGATAACCAGACAGGTGGGGTCGTCGAGGTCAAAGGGGGTCAAGTCCAGCCCAGCGGACTCAAACCCGGTCCGAAGCTGCACCACCAACTCGGAGAGGCGGTCGGTGTCGTCGGTACCACGATAATGATGTTTCTTGGAACCAAGGATATCCTCGCGGATACCCTTGGCCCAAGCCCGATGCAAGCGCCCCTTGTACACTGCGTCAACCGTGGAATGCTGGTCGACCAGGTGCTTCCGCAACGCGACAGCAGCGTCGGTGTTGCTGGAAGCAGCAGGGGGCACCACAGGCGGGGTGCTAGCGGTCGGAGTGTCCCGAACCGCATCCAGAAGCCGTATTGAGGCGTCCAAGTCGGAGTCCCTCAATAGGCGTTTACGAGCTCGTGTAGATGCTGCCATACTGTAGAAAGCCAGAGAAAAGACGATGCGCGGCTGCACGTTTGGGTGTTGTGGCGGAAATGTAGGAAAGGCGTAACGGCGGAACGTGCGGAGAGGCGAAACGAGCGTGGGGCACTTGCAAATGTCGTCGTGGTCGAAGGTGTCCGGAGCACCAGCCCAAAATACGTAAGCCAGCGGGATCAGGGCAGGCAAAATAACGTAGATGGACATTGCCAAAACTGAGCAATAGCAACGCGCGGTGCCCATGACTCGCAGCCGCAAAAAAGACGTCTACCGTAAAGCCATGTCCCAAATCCTAGTCGCACCCAAACGCGCAAGTGCGCACCACCTCTTCAAGCGGCTGCTTAGCCAATCATGGCCAAGATAGCAAGTGGAATGAAAACGTGGATGGGGCCACGACCTACCGGAATATCCAAGTACACTAGATATCAGAAAGTCCCGTACTCGTGTGGATAAACTGTATAAAATAAATAAACCCTAAGCTAGATATACCCGGAACGGTCTCGGACGGTCTCGGAGTCTAGCCTACCTGTGACACAGCGTGTGTCACAGTACGAACCTACAGATCAGTCAGCAGTCCAGTGTTGGTCCTAGGGATCTGTCATAGGGCCTGACCGGGACTCCCAGTCAGGGCTGCCTATACAGATTTCAGCAAAGACTTCACGTGTAGTTTGCATATAGAGAGCAGCTCAGTCTCAACCTCCGGTAATAATTGCAAAGTGCTAACATCTTGAGGTGAGCCTGGGGAGTGGCCTGTGTGTGCTAGCCAGAGCTCGATCTTGACGAGGTTTGAATCAAGCTTTCCGCCACAAGGGGAACAGATGAACCTAGCAGGGCATCCACAATGCACTGAGGTGGTTTGTCCCTTATTGGAGACGAAAGTGTTGTCTTGTTGTCTCCTGCACACGGGATCTTGCGAGGGTCGAAAGCTTTGGCCAGCACAACGGCACAAGTAATTTTCAGAACGATGAGTTGTTGAAGCCACGTTGCGACGAATAAATACTGCGTGTGTATGCAGGAGCAACTGCTTGGTGAAATCAGGAATGTTCTCCCGAAGAATGAAAGCCGAATAGCGTTGCGCTTCGAACCGCCTAATATCTCGCAGTAAAGCGAAAGCTGGTTGCAAAGAATCGTCGACATCTGTAAAGGAGATGATCTCGTTGAACTCCGCGTGCTGAGCGTTGTCAGCCGTCTGCTTAGAATGAAAAACTGGCGTTTGCGCGGAAAAGACATTACATAGAGTATCGGTATGAGCCTTAAAAGACTCTAAGTTAGCTAAGTATGTCTGTGACTCGAATTGTTTGTGCTTAGCATGTACGGTAAATAACACCTTGAACTCTTCTAATACATCTTTGAAAGCCTGGGCAGATGATAAACCAGGAACAGGTTTCTGTCTGCGATCGGACGTTGAGTTGGTAAAACGAACGGAATAATTAGAATTCTGCTCAAAAACAGACTTTAAGATAGGATATTTGCCAGACTTGGAAGCTCGAATGAGAGAATAACGTGCTGAATCGATATCGCTTTGCCGAACGCACGCATATACATCATATAAACAAAGCAACCGTTTTGTCAGGTCATAACGGATGCAGTCGAGAGTAACGATTGGTTTCTCCTTGTTGGGCATGATGAACAATATCCTTGAAAACGCAGGAGGTAATTGAGAGAGAACAGCGTTGGAGTGTCACCTCAGCGCTATCAATGTTTTTGTACTTAGAGAATTTTAACGATAACGGTTCACAAGACATAAGTACATTGTCGATTGTCATTGTGATTCAAAATGATTTTCAGTCGAGTTCTTGGCCGGTTCGCCGGCTGTGTCTCATCGAACCTGTGATTCCGTCACATGACAGTCGCGATGACTCTGTCATGTTCCGTGAACCTCCAGCGCGCCTACCTTTACCCTTTACGAAATCATAAATGCATTTACGTTTCTTCCACTAAACCATCGCATGAACTTCTCATCATTATGCCCGCGCTGGATCGGATGTGTCACTGACCATGGAATGACTATAGAGGAGAATTCAGAATACGAAAAACCGAACTGTTTTCCATTCACAGCACCCAACCATAAGATCATAAGATCGACAAATTCAATTGTGTCATTCAGCGTGTGACATGTCATGTCGTAACTCACAATTTTTTCTGATAGTATATTTTTTCCAAAGTTTGGAACCAATGGGGAATCAAACCCGCCGTCCACAAATTACCGGATTGTTATGCTGTCATCGCACCATTGGTTCGATATATACTCAGATAAATTCATCATCACTGTCCTTATGGGAGCAGTAATCATTTCTTTTTCATTACAATTATTGCCTCTTCAACTTCAAGTCTTCAAGTCTTCCCATTCAGCGTTAGTACGGCGTGTAGTTTCATGAAAACGGACGAGAATATGAATGAAATAATGCGCTTAAATTTGAAAATTTGTCTTTTAACACGGAAAGTGCGACGTCATGTGAGCAACTGGACTCAGTTCGCCCACGGCAACAACCCCTTGAAGGACTTCAACGACAAAATATTTGGAAGAAGTCATGTCGGACGTATCCCCAGACATACCAAACACCACAGCTATCATTGCCGTGCAGTTCGTTGTATTTACGAATTGCTTTATTGCATTCATGGTCTTTCCCTTATTGGCCCTTGTCATCGAGGAGAGAGGTGGCACATCTTTCCACACTGCTGCTGCTTTTACAGCTTTCAAACTCGCTAGCTTTTTCACTGTACCGTTATACTCCACTTATATCGACCGCTACGGCTTACAAAAGTGGATCACTATGGCCTGCGTGCTGGGAACTACGGTTGCGCTTATCATCCTGGCCCTGGCACAGGTACGAAGCTCTCATTCAAAGAACCCGCGTCAACCGTCACCAGTTACTGTTCATGACTTCGAAGGTTCAGGGTACTGGCGGGATAATTCTAAAGCGAGCCTATATCAGAACCTTTGCAATCACGGATGTACGTCCGAGTCCTTCTGCTTTGTTGCAATTCTTTCATTCAACCTTCCATTCGACCTCGCAACAGATACCATAACCGCGGGTGACTTCAGGATCACTGTGCCTGCACGTATTCCATACGGTGTGGCTCACGTGCGGGGCTCCGTGTGTTTCTGCAGGAACCGTATCTGACCTTTGCGGGCATGATAGTGTGGGGTTGCTCTGAGAGAACTAATTTGTTTTCCAAGACATATTTCGCCACCACGCTACCTCGAGACCTAGCATCGTATTACGTTACACAAAGTTCTACAATAGTATCGATATCTGCGATCACTGCACCCTTTTTCGGAGCTTTTCTTTTTTCACTAGGAGACAACGCGCTCTTCATCGCTGCTTTGGGCTTGTGGTTGTTATCGGTTGCTTTTGCGGTGAGCAACGTCAAGGTTGCTGCACCTAATTTGTCTGACGAACCTTCATCCGACACCAGTGAGGGCACACGATTGCAAGATGATCCTACCTTGGAAAGTTTCTCAATTGACACCCGGAACGAAGATGCGTGCGAGAATGATGTTTCCAGGGAGGAAATGCAAAGTCAGGTGTGTTCAGGCACTGAAAACCGTGTTACTGCCTTCTCCAAAAGTAGGCGGAAGAAGCGGGAGTTCGAACCCTGTGTGCCTAATTGCGACTAGTCGGTTGCTTGCGTGAGGACAGTCTTCTTCCTTGCATTTGCCTAAATGCGTTGAAATACCCCGGAAGCCTTCTTACACTATGGTTTCGTATTCAGGAGAGCCGCTTGTGCGAGGAAAAGGAGCAGTTCTCATCGTCGCTCAACCCAGTTTTCGAATCCCCTTTTGACGAAGAGGAAAGTTTGGATACTAACAAGGAAGAGCGCGTTTCCGACAATATCGCCGACTCTCAACCGGTTGCACAAAGCTCAAACGAACCGCAGTTAGGTTCGTATGTTATCGTCGCCACGTTCTTGGCGGGCGCAATATTTCGCGCCGCCACGTCCGCCACCAATACATTCCTCATGCTCTATGCCCGGAACAAGTTCGACGTGGACACTGTGACTGTCTCCTCAGTGATGGCAGTTGGCGAGCTAAGCGCCTTTCTAATGACGAATCTGCTGCAGCAGAAGCTCGACCTTATGGCACCAGGTATGGATCTCTTTGCTTCATCCTCGCATCAGGCCAGATCGGGTGTCAGCGACTTCGATAGAAAAGTGTGGGCTGGCTTTCGCTCTGCTTCTTTCACGTTTGTGTTAATCGTTGGCGAATAGACTATGCACAATGGAATTTGTATATAAATTTGGAATATATGTCTGTTGTAAGACAGCAGGATCCCGTCGAGATTTCTCCCCAACCTATTTCTTGCATCGGATGTTGGCAGCATTGCATCCTTGCACATGAAAGTAATGATCCCCTTTTGAAAAACATGGAGTTTTCGCTGCGGTGCCTTGCAGGTGGTCTTTTCGCTTGCGTTGGCCTTGTGCCGTCTTTGCTACTGCAATATTTCTCAAAGGAGGAGCAGTCGACCTCGTTTGAAGGGTTCGGCCTCTTCGCCGTCGGAGTCGTGCTAACTGTGCCCGTGTTTCAAACGCTCCGGCTACAGTTCGATCCAATATTGCTTCGACATGTGAACAGGGATGAGGCAGCCATGACGTTTGGGAAGCATATGTCTGCATTAATGTTGGGCGATGTTATTGGCATGCTCCTCGGTTCTGTGGTTTGGGAGTGGAACTGGAAGTGTATAATGCTCGTGCCAGCCATTCCGTTGAACTTGTGTTTGTTCAGCATTCTGTTTTGGATATATCACTATTCAAGGGCTTCCTCGAGTGAAGACAAGTGTGACGTTGTGCCGGACCACAAGACCGGTGAGAGCGTCGACGTTCTCGTGACAATGGGCAGCGATGCCAAGATATGTAAAAAGTCTGACTCCGCTCATCGATCTCAAAGGCGTTCCAGCCTGTTGATTCCGTTCCACGACAAAACTTTCGATGACATTATGTTGGAACTTGGAGAGAATAGTGCCGCAAAGAGCAAGTTTGTGGAAATGAGAGACCAAATATCGAAATTGCAAAGCCTCCTTCGTGCCGTGATGCCCTCTGCAGGGCAGCATTTCAACTCCGAGAGACTTCCGGGTGGCCGCTCTTATGAAGAGGCTCCAGCTAGCGTCCACGTGGTCAGCGAAGCCCCGTCTGCTACACGTTCAAGGCGCGGTAAAGGCGTGCATTCTCGGAGGAGGACAAGCATTATTTTTACTGACAGTCAAGGTCACGCAGTTGAACAACGGCGCAGCAAATCTGTCCGAGAATCTTTTTTCCAGCAAGTTGGAGCAAGTGGCTTTTCATGATACTGCAAGACATGGAATCATCCCCGAGCTATAGAAATAGCTTTCAGAAGACAGATTACGGCTCACTTGCCATTGAGTTCAGTGGACCTGAGAATGGACGGGTGGTCCCAGGGATGGCTGTTGTCTGGTAGTGTATAAGCCACCGAAGTTACTTTTTTCTTGCCATGCCCAAGCATATTTGGAATATGGAAACAATAATTGTATCATATGCGCTTTAGCAAGAACATAACGGATGACGTGGTGAGGTGTGTGTGTGTGTGTGTGTGTCTGCCTTTGCGGCAAGGAGAGGCAAAGGTTGGTGAAGTCCGCCTTCCGTGTTTTCCCTTGATTTTTGTGGGGAGCGCTTAGGTGCCCACATGTTTTTAGTGTTTTACCATGGGGTGTCCATGTCGTGTGGTGTGACTGCATTCATGGCATAACCATGGACCAACGGGTCCCATCCATCGATCGAGCCACTGGGAGGCATGCCAGCAGGGTGCGCTTACTCCGTAACCCAGAGACCAACAATTGTTGGTCGATGATTGGTCACATCGTATCGTCTTTCCATGTTGCTTTGCATCTAGGTTGGGAATATGTAGGAGTTGGTGGTATCTTGTCACGGCCCCGCTCTGCTCTTGATTTGCTTCTCACATCCAGTGGGATGATGGTGGGCTGGCTTTTGTCGGCTGATCTCATGCCATTCAGTGCTGGAAATGACACTGTGACTACTGAATCTGTCACTGCCATGTTTCCTAGAGTAGTTTGGGTGACAATAGCTTGTCATTCCGAAACCTAGAACCCGTGTACTTAATGGGTCTATCTATCTTATCTATTGACTTGATCGTTCCTGTCACGTTCTGACTCCGTAACCCTGAAATGGGGTTTACTCCGATATTATATATATGTTACACGCCAATCCCGCTCGGCGCGATTGGCTTTGTGAAAAATGTCACGCCAATCGCGCCCCAGATAGACTACAATTTGTAAGGTACATACTTCAACCACAGTCAACAAAAAAACCGTAGAAAAATATACTTCACAACTATACTTAACATATATACTGCGAGGCTATTATATCTAACAGGTTTGGCCTCACACACACTTTATGTACTGCGACATGGTGTGGGAGTGTATACCCACTTGGCTCACGGTTATCTGTTACGGGTTAAGGTGCAGCTGCCTAATACTACAAATGCTTATGTGTGTATTCTGGCAGTGTCTAGCTGAATGCGCACAGCTCTTCGGAAATGCTTATCCAGACTCCTACAAATGCTTATGATAATAGAATTGAAGTTGACATACTTATTGACATTCTGCCAGATTACTTTTGAAAACTCAACCGGTCCTTGGCCTTGGCCATCACTTATTCACTCATCACCTGAGTTAATCCTAGTCAGCATGTCCAAGACCTATGACCTTGTCAGATGCTCACATAACTGTATGACACAACATGACATGGCATGGCACGGTCTGACACAGTCTGACACAGTACCATGAAAGTACTGGGCATCCTTATGGGTGAGGCTCGTATCGCTAATACGATCCTTCTGTGCGGATGCGCTCATCCTGTGTATGTTAGTGCCATTTGAACGTTTCTACCGAGTTGTCCTAGCACCCCCCTCCCCTCGGGAGGTAAGCGTCCTCGCTGATCCTACCACTACCATTACGATCAGAGTTGGTGGGCGCTACTCTGCTCCTCCGCTCATCGGTGCAACTGCAGTGCTTCCTTGAGATCACGCTGCCAACGCTCATTGTTCCCAGAGGCACGGCAGCAACGAGAGATCCGTAAATCGAATACTGGATGACGGTTGAGGACCGGTATGACTGTGTCTACGAACAATTGGGGAATACAATCGTGAGTAGGTTTCAGACGATACAATGAGAGGTTAGAAATCGCCATGTCCCGTAATTGTAGACGGTTGGGGAATGCTCGTGAAATGTGGCATGCAGATGTTACATGCAATTGTGACAGGACGGGCCGACAAGCTAAAAAGGGAACAGGCAGTCCGTTCCGATCAGAAAGAATTGAATACCGATAACGTCCTAACCTTAGAGATAGCATTTAGCAGTAATCTTAGATTGTAACGACAATATATTGTGATAATATATCGACATCATATTCGCACTGTATTGCCCATATACCCCGGTACTGGAATATCCTCATCGGGATATATCCTAACGGAAGCACTCGAAATATATAGGTCGTAATATATATATATCGAAATATCTGAAAAGCGAAAGTCAAACCACTACACCCGAGACTATATAGTATCTCGGGCCGAAGACACTGCCCACGTGGCAAGCTGTCAACGTCTAGAGGTCGTCACAGTCTGAAAGGACCAAATCGAGATAGCTAGCGGGGGGGCCTGCACCGGTACTACCGGTCAGGGCTGCCCAGGTACGAAACTAGCAAATCTCAGCACACCACCTCCTGCAAGAGTGTGGTAGACAAAACTAGTGATACAGCTAATGTGAATCTACTCCGAAACAAGAAACAGAGGGCACTGTCCACTGAGCAATTCTGAATGCCAAATCTAAAACGTGTATCCTAAATCTGTAGCGGATAACTGAAAATGAAGAAATCGAGAATGCAGATAGCACCCCGTCCTATCTGCAGAGTCTCCTCGGGTAGTGCTAGCCCACCGGCACAGCACCCCCGCCGAGGTGCTAAGTCTGCCCGTCTGCTGTCACCGTGTCAGCAGCCACCTCAGTATCCTCGTCGTAATCAAAATCCTCGTGCTCGTCATACTCTGCAGCACCACCGGCTGCACGCAGCACCACCTGCCGCACTGGCACCACCAGCTCCGACTGCACCACCTGCCAAAGCGGCACCACCAGCTCCTGCTGCACCACCTGCCGAACAGGCACCACCAGCTCCAGCTGCACCACCTGCCGAACAGGCACCACCAGCTCCAGCTGCACCACCTGCCGAACAGGCACCACCAGCTCCAGCTGCACCACCTGCCTTCGGCAGCACGGCACCCCCATCGTGAAGTGCCGAAAGCACCCTGCCATACACGTCAGGAGGCAAGGCCTCCACGTCGAGAAAGCAGCCGCCGGGAGTGCACTGCCATATGCCATGGCCGTGCACCACCGTCACCGTCGTGAAAGGCTCGTAGGCAAGGTGGGCAAATGCCCCCACCGTCTGAGTCTTCGCGTTTTCCCCCGTGTTTCTGGCTAATTTTTTCCTTCTTCAATCATGAGTTCCGGCCAAAACGCACCTATTGTTTCGACGCGCAGCAGGCGTTCTGCTCGGGCCACCCGCTCTGTGGTTAATCCCTCGACTCTGCTGACCGACCTCGCGACCACCTTGCCAGTTGCTCCCTCTGCTGCGGCAATGCCCCCGCAGGAAGCTCAACTGTTGCGCGACTTGGGTATCAATGAATCCGATGAGGACGAGGAGGACGGTGACGACCAGCGCTTCTCCCCAATTGTGTCGCAACCCGCTCCCTCAGACCTCCAAGATGAGGAGTTCTCTTTCGGCTCCCAGCCTGCTGAGCGCCCGTTGTCGCCACCTCCGTCTCCGCCTGTGGAGAGGAATGTTCGTCCACGGTCGTCCTCTGCGATAGACGTTGGTGGGGCGTCGCGCCTTATGTTCGGCGGACAAGCGAGCTCACGCCCGCCTGTCTTACCTGCCTCAGCTCCCCTCTCGGTCGCTGACAAGTGCAATCGTGACTTCGACGGCAGCAACTTGAACATTCTCCCGAACGCGGACGTGTTGTTGATGAAGGGCGTCTTCTCCCTCCAAGCTCTCCGGGATATGTGCGCGCGTATCCCTGGCTTCCCGAAGGCCGAGAACTTGTCGCGTGTGATGTTGGTCAGGCACGTCGAGGCGTTCCACCAAATCTTCGACTGCGCTGAGACGGAGGGGGGTCGCCGGGAATCTGCTGCGCCGTTTTCGGCTTTGCCTCCGCAGAATCCTGTGAATGCGGAGGGCCCGGTCCCCCCCGCGATGGGGGACGTACCGTCCCGGTTCGTATTGCGAGAAAGCTCGGGACAACAAGCCTCCCCCTCGCCCATGGCTGCGGGGGCTGCGTCTGCTGACCCGGCCCCGCTCCCCACACGACCTGTGCTCCAGCCCCTTGGGCAATCCTTGTCTCCACCGTCGTCAACAACGACTCCTGGCGTCGCACCCCCTCCAGGGCCGAGCCCAGCAGTGGACCCAAGGCTTGCCTTCTTCGCCGGCGTGCACGCCCCCGTGAGCCAACCTCCGGTTCCCCAGCAGCCCGTGCAAGTAGTTAATTCTCCTTCCCTTCGTTCCTCCTGCCCCTTTCTGTTGCGAATTTACTCCCACCGACCTGCCCGTTTTGCTCCCTCACGCAATTCGTAAGATAGCTTTTCGCACGGTCGCTTCGTAGATAGTCTTCTGCCGTTCGTTCCTCATTTCCCCTCGACGCCTTGGCCTCCGTCCAGGCCCGCAACAAGAGGGCCGGACCGGAAAACCCCACCACCTTTTTCTTTCACGATATACCGACCGGTTTTCCTCTCAATCGGAATCCGGAAACTGACTACGTGCTCGGTATTTCAAAAAAAGCAAAACGAACCGTATAGCCGGTGGGGCTTTGGTTTCGAGGCTCTTGTTGGTTTGAGTTTGCCCTGGATGCTGAAACTAAAACTGTTCTCCGGAATTAGTATCCCAAAACGTTACACTACTCCCCTCTTTGGTTGAGTTTCTTTGGTTGTTTATCTTTATGTGCTTAATTGTAAAATCCTCAAACTGTGTGAGGTATTCTCCGTGGGAGAATCTATGTTGAAAATTCCCAAATGTTGTGGGGTGTTCTCCTTGGGAGAGCTAATGTTGAAAATCCTCAATTGTGAGGTGTTCTCCTTGGGAGAACCATTATCCCTTAGGGAATTGCTAAGGACACTGGTCCGATGTTTTCTATTTGGCCCGATATTTGAATTGGGATTTTTGTTTTGATACACACCTCATTGTGTGTGAACAGGTGAGCAAATAATAAAACATTTACGCTAGCAGAAGGGACAAAGTCCTGAGAGTGCGGTAACCCTGCAAAGCAGGCTAGTGAAAACACTAGGGGCTACTCCCTCTACTATAGCGCGCCCACAAAGGGGCTCAACCCACTTTTCAGCAGGGTGACATCTAGAGAAAAAGCTAGGTGCTAAGCAAAAAACTCTAGAAGATGGAGAAGCAGCCATGGCCGGGTGAGTGGAGGGGTGGCTGAAACTAGGCGGTGGGGAGGGAAGTCGAAGAATTAAGGGGGTATTTGGAGACGATGAGGAAGGAGGTCAGGGTGGGCGGAGGAGAGGGGGGTGGTGGGGGAGGAGAGGGGGGGAGGGCCCCTCCCCTATAGACAGGAGCCTTCTTTTATTGCAAGACTTTTGAAAATTATTGCAGGAGGGTTTGAAGAAAGTCGTTTGTTTTTTGCACAGCTTCTGTTTCCGTCATGGTCTCATTGCCCAGGATGTCAACTGTATGCGGGTCAGTGTTCAAGGTGGTGGGGGTGTTTAACAGAAACACGTCTCGCCTATTTATGGTGTGTTGCCTACAGATTCTTGAAAGTTTTTTAAGGAGAGGTTTAATCTTGCCACGGGGAACACCTATCGTGTTGAGGACAGTACCGAAAAGAGGAGGGAGGTACCCCATGAGTGTAAGTGCTTTGGGCCATTTCACGGTGCTAATGAAGGGCTTAGAAGCTGCATTGGTGATTGTCGTATCATGGTGACCGCCATAATAATGCTCAGCACCATTCTGATGATAGGGGGGGTCTTGAGTGGGCCATGGGCACAACGAAGAAGGGAGTACGTTGTCCCTTTCGTTCAGAACTTCATTCCAAATATCAGGGCTAACTCCGGTGTATTCTAGTCTCCTCTCCGTGACTCTGGACTTAGGAAGGACATTGAGGAACCATCTAGCAATCTTTTTCTGTGTAGGCCTCCAGTCAAAGGCTGGTTGAGTATCGCTGGGTGCACTGTCTATAGCTATGATAACGACATCCGAGAAATCATCCTTATAGCATCCGCCACCTGGGAGAACGTAGGGGTCATCACCCGTCCAATAACCATGTGGGATAAATGGAATAGTGTTATGCGGGAATCTGAAAACAAGTTTAAATCCTTTATCAAACCATCTTTTTTGGTTTTTGGGAGACAGTGGAAGAATCCATGTTCCTGAAAATCCGGGTACAGTGTTGGCCGCTTTATGTCCCATTTCCAAGGTAGTCATAACCGCCGAAGATTTGCCCTTATCCTTTCCATCAAAGGGGGGATTTCCGTAAACTATTCTGCCAATGCCTGTTAACGGGTCCACGTAGGCATCCCAAGCGAGGCCATCAAAACCGATTTTCCCATGATAACAGAAGGGCCTGAGGGCTTTTTTCATTCTAGTGGTGGGTATGCATCTTCTCGAGTAAATTCTAGGGTGGGCATTTAGTGGGTTGGAGAAAAGTTCACAGCCGTTTTTGTCAAGGTTTCTGTCATCCACCAAAATATCTAAGAGGCTTCTTCTTATTGCATAGCAGTTTTTAGGGTCTCCCGATTCAAACTTACATGCATTGAGGGCTTCATGGATATCGTGTGCCCTATTCGAGTACTCCGCAAGTGAGCATGGGACTGCTTTGTTGGAAAGGCGGTGCCAAGCCAAAAGTTTCCAAAACTCTTTCTTTTGGACATATTGGAGTTCGGGATATTTAATTGTTCCCGTAACATGGTCCACTTCGGGCTTTGCGGTCACAGCAATGGTATTCTTTTTTGAACTTGATGGACGGTACATGCTAGCTTCCGGGAGAGCGTGTAAGTATAATTCCTCATTCATTTCCTGTCTTAGGTCAGCAAGTGGAAAAAGTTTCGATGGTTGTGTTCTGATGTATGTGGTACCCTTTCCAGGGTTTAGTAGTTTAGGCTTTTCTGAGATTTCTTCAGCGATGATTTTCCTTAGTTCGATATCTTGGGTTGTTCTAAGATTATACAAACTATCATTATGTCCTGGGCATTCAAGTTGGATGTGTTCGAAGGTGCATTTTGTATTCTGTTGGCAGTAGGGGCAGTTTTCGGACCCGATTTTCCCCAGTTTAAATAAGCGTGCAGGAGAGGCTTGAAGACCCAGGAGTTCTCTACTTCTAGAAGCGGTGAAAGCTTTAGGTGTCATTTTGGAAATATCTTTGGTGGGGGCGGTGTTATTCTCGTTGAGCATTCTCAGATGCTTCCCTTGGAGAAGAATTCCCAGCTCGAGGATTGCAGTCGCTTCTTCCTCGCTCTTTAGCTGAACTTTGATGAAGGGAGTCTGCGTATTAACTCTAGTTAGAATGCGCGTTTTCGTAATGTTTATAGGGATGCGAGCTTTAAAAGAACAATGGAGCTTAATGCAAGAGCGGTAGCTGTGAGAATGCTTTTTTACGTGAAGTGAAAGGGAGGTTTTTACCTTAGCAACACCCGATGCGTCCACCTTTCGCGTCAGACCGTCAACCGCCAATGAGCCAACGTCGAGATGCTTCCTGGTCAGGGTCTCCTCGCACTGCCTTCTGACTTCGCTAAGCTCGCGTCCAGTGAAGCGCGCGATGTTCTGGACGTTGTGCCTCGTGATCTTCAGCGTCTGAAGGAAGTCTTCGTTCTCCAAGTCACCTTCGTGGCCTTCGATTTCGGTTTCGGTTTTCTTCACCGTCTCAGAGTAGTCCACTGCCGTTTGAAGAGATGCGAGGTCGAATTCTGCTTCCTCTTCGTGGCTGACAAGCGACACTTCTCGTTGTCCAGTCAGACCGTCGATTCCGTCGTACTCGCCTGTGTTCACAACTGTTAGTAATGCACAAATGAAAAAAGAAATGCTTGCTATCTCTAAATGCTGTGCGTGGGCTTTCGTTATTGCGTTTTGCAATGCGTCAGTTGTGATTAAACAATGGAGGAATGCGAGGCTGTTTAATTTTGTACCTGCTTCTTCTCTTTCTTCCCAGGTGTCCTCGTTTTGGTCACCTTCGGCTTGTGCTCCCTCGCGTGCACCCAGGTCGATTTCTGCAAGTCCAGAGGCTGAGGGGGACTGCTGTGTTTGCTCCGATGCCTGTTTTGCAATGCGTTCGTCTACTTGTATCTGAACTGACTCCAGTGTGGGAAAGTACAAGTCATATTCCAGGAGTGCTTCAGCGATGTTTCTGATGTTTTCCCTCTGAACTGTGTTCCTGGTGTATTTGATCAGCTTCTCAACGTTTGTGATTGCTGCTGCTGTCTCAATGACAACTTCGTTTCCTTTCACTGAGCACATATTTGTCGCGTGTCTGAAAATGTTCCACAGGAAAGTGCACATAGTGGATGGCCTTTCGATGTTTCCGAAAAACTTCTTGTGATTTATCGGAATGTTTCGTGCTGCGAAGACTGCGTCTGCTTTCGCAAGGAAAGTGGCATAGATGAGGGATGAAACTGTATCCTGGTCCAATTTAGCGCTCCACTTATCACTGTCGCGGATCACGTCTGAATTCATACTCCTCATAAAGTCATATTTCTGCTGAATGGTTTCTGGCTGAGTGAACGAGTCCATATCTGTGGGTCCTTCTTCGTTCATAATTCTCCTGTGTGAAGTTATCAAAAACGCGACAATCAAGCTCGTTAAAGTTCTGATGTTGTTATTCTTTTGTTCCTTCAGTTATGCGTAATGTTGCGCTTTACGGTTTTGGTTCCTCACTGGAGAGCTCAAGGCTCTCCAGCTTCTCCAGGCGTTTTGTTGCTCTTTCCCCAGGACCTTCGTAAAAAACTCAGGTCGCTGGGTACTGAAATTTCATATCACATATCAAGAAAACATACAAGCTAAAGCAAGATCATACCGCAAGGTTTAGGGTTTGAAGCAAAGGACACCATATTTCACTATAAGAAGCAAAACAGGGGTCGAAAAATACCTTCTGGTCGACAAAATTCTAGGAAAAACGTCTACTCAAACCTAAAATATTATCATAAATAATATGCGCGAAAAAACATTTTTTCCAGTGCTCGCGCCCTTCGGACGCTGAGACGTTTTTGATTTGAGGTGAGCAATGATGGCATGGATGATGTTATTATCACCAGGACACTGCTTGCCCCAACAATGGGGGATGATTGCTGCATCTGTTTAAATCATTTGCTGAGGACAAATGTTGTCACAACTGCATGTGGGCACCATGTTCCGGGGTATATTGCAAGGAAGGATGATGTCGAACGATCGTATTATATACCAATATATACTGACGATTGCTGGTAAGTAAGTTGCATGCTATTTCTAAGGTTACTATCTAATTTCGGTTACACGCAAACTGAGAAGTCAATGCACGATCAACTCCTCTTAACATCACATCCGACCTACATACGATTATTTCCCCCAATCGTCCGTAGGTACACTCTGTCATTCACATCGATCGATGATTGTATGCCTCACAGACGATCACTCCTATATCATCTTAAGACACGGTCCAATCATCTGCAAGCATGAGTCAGACACCTGTTGGCACGATCACATCGATCGACGATCCGTGGTCCTTCCGACGATTCTTCCCTAATCGTCCGGGAACACGATCCAATTATCTGTGAGCACGATCCTGATCTCATATCTAGCTGTAGACTCGATTCGTCATTCGATATTCGATCCACGGATTTCTCATTATTGCAATGCTGTGCCTCCGGGCACAACTCTCCCCCCCTTAAGAGGTGGCCATCTCCTGATCCACTCTCTTCTTAAGTTACTGACCAGTTCTTGGGTTTTCTGATTCCCACCAGCTCTAAGGTATGCTGGCTCCTGTCATATATCTGCCACCATCCAGTGCGTTTGGGTCTCAAGGTCCCGCCACAAGGACGCTATCCCAAGAGGCCTTCCACTACACCTTCCGGAGTCTAAGGCAGGTCTTCGTCTTCGTCTTCCATCGTCAACGCTTGGCACGCACTCAATCATGCTGCCGGGTCCTGCTTCAGCGCTTGTCTTCCATACTGCAATGCGTGAAACAGGTGATAGAGTAGTGGGCCGGGAATCGGGTACACCGCTCGGGAATCACGTGCGCCCGTCTGATCCGGATGTGGTCCGACTTGCGCAGTGTCAGGATGTCCTCCCGTAGCCCACCTGTAAGCGCACGGCGTGTCTGCAGTACATTGCAGAAGGGGGGTCTGCGGAGGAGAACTCGTCCAAATACACGTGGGCTTCCGGTACCTCTTCACATATTTACAATAGGTGCAGAAAAGCGGTTCCGGCAACTTATCCATAATTGGGCGCAGGCGTAGGGCATTGGGGAAACAACCTTCAGGGTTTTCCAGAAACCAGTGCTCGGGTTTGAAGTACTCAATGATGTCCAGTGTCCGTTGCACGCACTCGTCCGCAGATTGCAGATCTGGGGGTCCTCCAGTTGTCCTTGCCTGACTGTATTGTGTACACGGTGGGCTTGCCCAGATCACATCGAAATACCCAGGGGGATACTGGCGGTAGTCCCAGTCTTCGATGGTGGTGACATGGGTGGCCCTCCACAATGGGTCGTGATCCACGGTCACTGCGTGGGAGTGGGGAAAACACTTGTCGAACTGTTTTTCCACTGACCCGGTGCCACTGAACATTACCAATATTCTTACCGGGCGTTCATCACCCCAGTCTGCTTCCGTGACTCGTGCGACTTCTCCATCATCCAGAGTGCACAAACTTTCCCACGGTAGGCACGCTTCCTCTGATACTGCCGGCTCAGGTTCATCACAGGGGTGTTGAATCAGCTGCGCAAGAGTAACTTCCGCTGCCGCTGCGGTGTCCACCACTGCATTTCGGAGTCGCCGGCGACGTTCTGCGACCTCCTGCATTGACTCTCGTTGTCGGCGTAGGCGTTCCTCTTCAAACTCCTTCAGTTGTTAATTCTCCCCTCCACGGTTCATCTTATCCCGGGTTCTCCACGTGAGCGGAAGAGAATCCAACCCAGCGCACCTTCCACTCCTCTACCTGTTTGCCTCGGACTGAGCGCACCCGATAGGCGAGGATCTTGTCCACATAGACTTCAGCTTGTCCGTCCACCATGACCGGTTCGGGAATGGGAATGACGGATCGACGGGCGAAGGAGTCTTCACCTCCCACATGCGGTTTGAGCCGATGTTGAGCAAACACGTCGTGGATCAGCCAGTGAGGGGGAAGCCGGAGTCGATAGGCGACCGGGGCCCCTCGCTCAGCCTCTGGCAGCTCGGCTTGTAGGTCGCTGTAGAAGCGCTCCACTACAGGAACTGGTCCATGCCACCGGCGACCTAACTTCCTGCAAAGTTTCCGGTCCATCAGCTTCTCGGTAAGGTGTTTGGCCTCAATCCAGACGAGGTCCCCCACCTGGTACTCCTGTTGGGATCCTTGGGAATGCCGCTGATCGAACTGAGCCCGCTGCCTTTGCTGCGCTAACTCGAGCCTGGCCTGAGCGTCCCGCAACTGCGACGAAATTTTGACTGCCATCTCGTGCGCTGTCCCCACCCCCCCCTTTCCGTCTCTGGGCGCCAGGCTCCGTAGCCGCCTCCAGAAATAGGTCCAGCTGGGACATGGGTGACACACCGTAGCAAAGCTCAAATGGGGTAAAGCCGGTAGCCTCACTGCGGGAGTCGTTGATGGCGAACTCCACGTTGGTGGCATACAGGTCCCAATCGTCAGTGTTGGCCCCCACGAAGGACCGTAGCATGTCCTCCACCACACGATTGCTGGCTTCAGCTTGATCATCCGATCTCGGATTGCATGGCGTGGTGGACGCAACGCGTACGCCCATCAAGCGCATCAGCTCGCGCCAAAAGGAGTCCTGGAAGCGAGGATCTCGGTCGCAAACAATCTTCATGGGTGCGCCGTGCTGCCTCCAAACCACGTCGAAGTAGATCCTGGCGACGGTCTGTGCCGAACTATCCCCGAAGTGCATGGGCACCACATGTACCATCTT
Organism: Cymbomonas tetramitiformis; assembly: GCA_001247695.2. Taxonomy (NCBI): domain Eukaryota; kingdom Viridiplantae; phylum Chlorophyta; class Pyramimonadophyceae; order Pyramimonadales; family Pyramimonadaceae; genus Cymbomonas; species Cymbomonas tetramitiformis. The sequence goes on along the minus strand of LGRX02024638.1, from coordinate 24,036 downwards.
GCTGAGTTTACACGTAAACGTAGCAAAGGTGTCGTTGCCCTGAGTGGTCATGGGAAGTCCGGTAACGAAGTCCACGCCCACGACCTGCCAATTACGAGCAGGAATGGCATGGGGGTTCAGCAGACCGTCGGGGAAGGAGGCCCTCGGTCGCACCGATTGGCACGTGGGGCAGGAAGAGACCCACGCTGCTACATCATCGGTCGCGTTCTTCCACCAGAACCTGCGGAGCACTCGCTCCAGGGTCTTCTCCCTGCCAGTGTGCCCTGCCGTCAGGGAGTCATGATGTGCCCGTGGGCAGTACAACAGAATGATGCTCGGAATAATGTTTTTGATTGAACGTGCAAAGGTACACAATTCGGATTTTATAATATACTGGATCAGGGCCAGATTGAGGTACAAACGATAGTTCGGTTCCGAGTTCTGAAGGCCAAACACTTCTCAAGTGCTCTACTTATTCACTCGTCACTCAGGTTGCAGGGTCAACCACCCGGCAGCCGATGTCACACTACGGCTCAACGTTCAATTCCCGATCCGATCTCATTTCTAATTCCGATTCGTCATTCTCGATTCAGATGTTACGTCGACGGACTGACACGATGACTGTCATACAGTACTGTCATACTACTGTAATGTCATACTGTCATAGTGTCATACTGTCATACCCCCGACATCTGATATTCGATTTCATTGTCTTTCCGATCCCGATGCGAATCTGGCAATTCCTCGAGGGTCTGACTAAGTGCCACGATGACCACCCCACAGTACTGTCATACTACTATAGTGTCATAGTGTCATAGTGTCATAGTGTCATATTATCATACTGTCATACCCCGGACATCTGGTACTCATTCTCATCGTGATTTCAAGCCCAATTTCACTGTCATCATCGTGTCAATCCCAGATTACTCCCGATGACACACATACAGATGCATAGGCATATCGGCTCACGCTGTGCCTCCGGGCACAACTCTCCTTCCTTAGGAGTGGTCTACCTCCTGGGATCACTCCGCTAAGGTACCCATCTAAGTTCCAGTTCTTAGGTTTTCTGGTTCCTTCTCTGAGGGTCGCATAGATAGAACACCAGTAGCAGCAGTCCTTCTTCATCATGCGCCGCTGCGAGAGTACCCTCAATGTCGGTCTAGCACGCGTTTTGCGCATAGCTTACATCAGAGGTTGTGCGTTTGAGGGTGCACCAATATTGCTGTTAGCAATATTAGTGCCAAGTATCGTGCGCTAGAACGCACGAGAACCCCTCCGCTGTTTGAGTTTTGATGCGATGTGCATGAAAGTGAAGGGCCTCTCAGCTTAGCTCGCAGTCGCGACTGCAAACTGAGCTGATGCGGCCACGGCTCAGTCAAGAGCTCAAAAAACTCCTACCTAAGAGTCTAAATGATATATCTATGTGCATTACGAACGTTGGAAAATATTTTCCCAATCTAATTTACTCGCAAACAGTGTGGGGTATACATACGCGCAGTGAAATATTCACGGCCGTGAATTTAATATTCACGGCCGTGAATTCCAGATTCGGGAGGGCGTAAACCGTACGTTTATGTGAGAACTGAAGTCGGCTTGGTTGCAAAGACCTGTCTGGTATTTTCTCTAAGTATTTTCAGACGTGTTCCCAAAGTGACAAAAAACCGAACGATCGGCGATCGAACGGTTTTTGGTCACTTTGGGAGTGAGATCGTGAGTTTAGGCTTGGTGACAACACGCGAAACAACACTGAGTATTTTCAGACGTGTTCCCAAAGTGACCAAAAACCGAACGATCGGCGATCGAACGGTTTTGGTCACTTTGGGAGTGAGATCGTGAGTTTAGGCTTGGTGACAACACGCGAAACAACACTGAGTATTTTCAGACGTGTTCCCAAAGTGACCAAAAACCGAACGATCGGCGATCGAACGGTTTTTGGTCACCTTGGGAGTAAGATCGCGAGTTTAGGCTTGGTGACAACACGCGAGACAACACTGAGTATTTTCAGACGTGTTCCCAAAGTGACCAAAAACCGAACGATCGGCGATCGAACGGTTTTTGGTCACTTTGGGAGTGAGATCGTGAGTTTCTAAGGCTTGGTGACAACACGCGAGACAACACTAAGTATTACCGTCTGAAAATACTTAGAGAAAATATTCACTGTCTGATTTGTTAAATATGCAATTTTAACTAAAGGCGGAAGGCTTTCTCTCCGGGAGTGTGCCCCTGTCCAGCGAAATAAAGATCTCTAAGATTGTATACTAATCTGAGTAATCTTTTGCTTCAAAATATTATCACATATTCATACTTAGTATGATGTAGGTACCCGTTTCGCAAAGAAGATGGAACCCCATAGCGCAACTATTGCGGGTTTCAAATTCCTTAAATTCCACCCGCTTCCGCCAAATGAACGCGTCATCCCACAACGAGATGTGTGGTTGACCGTTCGGTTTGTGCAATTTGTTTAGGGAAAACAACGCATACGAAATACTATTTTTGCTAACGCTTCCCTCATCCGTTGCCCAGGCTCTCTTGCAAACGAGCGCGCGAATGAGGGAAGAAAAGCCTAGCGCAAACGTGGACGCGGTTGACATCCGCGTTTCCGCTAGAGGTGAAATTGCACTGCCAAACGGTCAGTATGTGTTTATTATGCTTATATGATATGCGTGATATGTTCATGCTGTGCAGGATGCGTCCTTGTTGGGCGTGAGTCGAGTTGGCTGGCTCGAATCACGCCCATTACCCCCCTCACAAGAACCGTCCAGCATCCTAGATTCCGAACGGATCTTGCTTCCAACCCTTTCTAATTTAAGTAGAATTGCCTGCACACTCGGTATCGTGGTCAGGAACTCGCGTAGAATTACGTATCTGGTTCGATGAAAGCCACGTACGGTACCTGGTTCACTGAAAGCCCCGTATCTGGTTCAACGAAAGCCCCGTATCTGGTTCAATGAAAGCCCCGTAATCTTGCTTGCGCAAAAAAAGTTGTTCCTAACACTTATTATATATGTAGTCAACTGTACAAGGGAACCGTGGAAAGCAAGGGCAACGCACCTTTCATTTTTGATGGAGAATCTTTTACCCTGTCCTCTTTCTTGAATAGAGGACAATAAAATGCATACCATCAGTGTGTTCAACAGTACAACGATACCCGCCGTTGTCGCAAGAAAGGCACACCCTGCCGTACTTTTTCGGAGGCTTCCTCATGTTTGCAATAACCAAGTGAACAGAGGTGGGGTGGGGGGCAAAATAATACAAACGGTGATATTACACCAGGGTAGATATCTTCCGCGGAGGTGACTCGGCCCGCATTGGGAATTTACTTCGGCCACATTTCGGCCCGTCTCGGCCCGAACCCAAAATTGCCCGCCGCAGGCGCAAAATTTTAATTTTAAGTATGACAATTTGTCAAAAATCGATAAACTTTTGGGAATTTATCGATTTTCCCCTCAATGCGACTCGGCCCATCCGCAACTTTTCCTTCGGCCCGCCTTCGGCCCGGGCCTTCGTGCCACGGCCCCGGGCCGGCCAATCCCAGGAAGATATCTTCCCTGTATTACACGCATGTGCTTGTGTCACAAATTTATTCCCCAAAAACAGGACGGAATTTCTATTCCCCATTATGCACTTATCTATTCCTCGATAACCTTTTTTCCGACATCAAGCACGCTGCCCATTGACCGACCAAAGCGTTCCTTATGTTCCTTATCATTCAGGTACAATAAGGGCGAGCTTAAGGCGGTGTTGCAGCATATGGGGCTCGACGGTGCGGGGCTGACTGCAGAGTTGGCCACACGTTTGTCCAATGCGACCGTCGCAGCGCGCAAGGAACATCAGGAAAAGGGGCGTCGCGGTCAGCGTTCAAATGCAGGAAGCGCGAGACCGGTTTCCGACGACAACGGAGGTGAAGGTCGAGGCAACGGGGACGTGGGGGGAGAACAACTGGCCCCGACAGTCAAGCTGCAGTTGCTGAAGCAGGTGCAGGGAAAGGTCGAGGGAAAGGTCGAGGGAAAGGACGTCAGCTGGCCCCGACAGTCAAGCTGCCACTGAGCAGGTGCGGGGAAAGGTCAGGCAAGGGACGTGGGGTGGATCAAGCTGGCCCCCGACAGGTCAAACTGCGATTCTTTGAAGCGGAGTGCAAGGAAAGGTCGAGGCAAAGGACGTGGGGGGAGATCAACTGGCCCCAACAGTCAAGCTGCAGTTGCTGAAGCAGGTGCAGGGAAAGGTCGAGGCAAATGGAGAGGTGCCGGCATGCGCGCTGATGCTGCCGCTGGCACGAAGCGTGTATACCCATCGTCCCCTCCTTCCTCCCCTGTCCAAGACAGTGTCAAGACTCGCAAAATTGGGCAGGCGGAAGCAGGTGATCCTAAACGACCACGAGGTTCTCCCCCTACGACAACGTCTCCCACCTTTTCCCCTCCTCAACGGAAGGCCAGGACACGTTCTGTCAACAATGGCCGCTGTCTATTTCAAGAATCGCCCGAGAAGAGTGAGTCGGACTCGTATGACGACATGCCTTTACTTCAGCGAGCAGCAAGGCCCGTAACTGCTCCAGCAGTTTCTGTGAAGTCGGACTCATCAGACGAGGACGACATGCCGTTGGCGCAACGTGCTGTGGCCCGTTTCCTCCCGGCAGACTACACCTTCGAAATGATAACTGCTGTTCCAAAAACCTTTGCTGTCACCGCTGCAGGTGAAAACAACCCCGCCGACGAGTGCTGGTTTACGGTTCCACTGGCACGTGGGAAGGTTTCACTTCCCATGCACTATGTTGAGGTCTTGGACTTGGATTTGGAGAAACGTCTGGTACACTGGCAGTTCTGGATTCCACGCGCTGCGAACCTTACGCCGGCCTCCAAGCGCAAGCTGCGCACTTTCAAGAGCACGGACTTGCTGTTTATCGCAGACGCTTTCAGGCGCGGAGGAGTTCGGCACAGGGCGTGGCATCCCTTCAACCCTGCGGAAATGCTGACTTGCTGGGATGAGCGCATCTGTCCGCCCGAGGGCGGTATGCCTACAGGTCCTGAAAAGGAAGAGCTTTTAAAGACTATTGCCGACAACCTGTTTTCTGAGTAGAATCTTTTTACAAGTTTGTTTACCCTGAACATGGCATCCTTCTTTTTACAGATCTTCCTACCATGTGTATACTGTTTCAATCCCAGCTCGCTAGAGCGGTTTCTTTGTATGATATAAGGAAAAACAAACTCGAAACGGTGACAACGCGCCGTGTAACTCTTGAGTATGTTGCTTAACTTCACATGGACAATTCCAGCACTCAGGGTTTTCAGGGTTTGAGGGGTAAAATGACCAAAACGGTCACCAAAATTATGCATCCAACTATTCCTGTGTGCAACTTGCGATTGTGGACTTGTAACCAAGTTCAAACCCATCAAAATAACGTAACAACTGTGCTTTAAACTCCTGCAATATAGTTTACCACCCAATTTCCAGGGTTATTTCCCATACGACTGGCCCCGTAATGACATTTCCCCACCTTAGGGTGGTCGAAATTGAAAAAATCCGTTTTTCACAAGGAGTTCTTATTGTTATGCATCAAGCATATAACGACCATATCGCAAAAATGAGACACGCGGGTGTCTCATTATATTCTCATTTTTTAAAAAGTTATGATAACGAGGTTTTTTTTATATGACTAGATAGCATTTGGAGAGTAGATAATGACACGTTATTTCAAAATTTGAAATTTTAGGGTATAGCCCGATATTTGGGGTTTCCAGGCGATTTTTCGCCCCGTTTCGGGCGGTGCTCAGGTGTCAATCGGCGGAAGTTATGATAACGAGGTTTTTTTTATATGACTAGATAGCATTTGGAGAGTAGATAATGATACGTTATTTCAAAATTTGAAATTTTAGGGTATAGCCCGAAATTTGGGGTTTCCAGGCGATTTTTCGCCCCGTTTCGGGCGGTGCTCAGGTGTCAATCGGCGGAAGTTATGATAACGAGGTTTTTTTTATATGACTAGATAGCATTTGGAGAGTAGATAATGACACGTTATTCAAAAATTTGAAATTTTAGAGTATAGCCCGAAATTTGGGGTTTCCAGGCGATTTGTCACCGTGATTCGGGTGGTGCTCAAGCGCCATTTGTTGAAAGTGGTGATAATGACGATGTTTTCATATTGGATACGTCAAAGTCATTCCAAACAAACTGAGTCTGAAGAAACTTTTGTTCATATCTTACATACACCCCGAGAATGGGAGGCTTTAATGTTAAAAGCGGTGGCACCAACCTTAAATCTAGGGGGTGTAGGTCTGCACGAGACTGTAACTGTGTGCGTAGCACAAAAAAACAACAAAAACCGACAAAAGGCACGAAGAATGCTACCAGATAAGACGTTGGTGCTATGAAAATATACAGTCTTTATTTGAACAGTCAAAGCACCCAGGGTTAGGGGTTTTCTTGCGGGCGCGGTATTATTCATTGTACAGGCCGGTATATACGATGGCAGTGCAGGTGCGATCTCTCAGTTCGTTTGCTGGCTGGCTTATTAAGCATACCTACCTATTTGCTAACAGACATGTACAGGTCAAACGTTTGCACAATCACCTTGGCGCGCAGAACTTGTTCAGACACTTCCAGGTGCTGGGCGAGCTCCTTGTACCCGTTGTACTGTGCGATCGCCGACCGTTTCTTGTCCGTGTCCTCGCACTTCAAGTCTGTCCAGAGGCTTTCTCCTATCTTCTCAGCGTCAGCTTTCGCCGCCGGGGTGAGGTCGAACTGACCTGGCCACTGACGTATTTTAATGTTTCCCGCGAAATAATACAGTTAACCGGTCTTCTTAGCTGCCGAGAATCGTGCTGGAATAGCCTGTTCAGGGCAAATTTACCCGCTGAATGCCCATGTTGGGTCACATGAAGCCTGAGGGAGCATCACCCCTGGTTGGTTTCACTCCCGAACAACTTTTCCAGCACAATAGCTTTTGAAAATATCTCCTTTGCTGCTCACTTTCGCCCGATGAGAAGAATTTTAGTACGTGACCCTCCAAACACCCTAAAATGGGCCATAAATCTGCTGGATCTCTCCCATGTAAGCAAATAGTTGCATTTTCGGAAATGTCAAAATATTACATATTCTAATAGTGCAAAAATCTAACATTTCGTTCACAAACATAAGGCAAAATCATAACTTTCCACACCTTACACGATACTTCCACCTTTCCCGTTTTCTTGCCGCCCGCGTGACTCGCGTGGCTACTTTGAAGAGTCAAAAACCAGATTTTTCGAAATTCCTTCAAGGACTATTCAAATTAACCCTAATATTTGTCATTCAGAACCCCAAAAACCAATTTGGCAGACAATTTAATGCTTTCTCATTTTTTTCTCATTTACGCCCGCGTGTCTCATTTTTGCGATATGGTCGTTATATGTAGAGTATATTGAAAATACATACTTGAAAATGTTTTGGGGATTTTTCGTCGAGAATCGTATTTTTGGCGATTTTTCTGAGTTCGCGTGGCAGAAAAACACACTAAATCGTAAAAAAAACATCAAATTGCTCAAAATTTGCATTCGAGAATGTTATTTTATGTTTAAGTGCATCAAATGTGTGTAATTTCCACCAAAACAATGACCCCCAAAAAATGAGACTGGAATGAGACTGGGTAGCCCCTCATTTGTGTCGCACGGGTTATTTTATTTGTCGTGTCGCAAAAGATTCGTTTATATTAACGACGCTTCGCAGCTTTTTCAGAAATATGCTGTTTTTCATTTCGTTTCCCTTAAAGGAGCGAAACAGGTTTCCTGGAAAAAAGTGACATCAACAGGCCACACCGCAGGAGCTGTCCCTCAAAAATTATGCCGTTGGAAAATTTTCGAAAACTTTCTGCCCATGTCAGCAGTCCTACCCCAGATTGTGTCGAGCGCTCGCGCTTTACCGGCCAATCATGATACGATAGCACCTCATGTACTAGGGTACATCACGAGTCAGTACGAGAGACAGGCGTGTCAGAATGACGAGTGACAGAAACGATGACAGTCACCAACCGGAAATGATGACAGTCACCCGCATGACCGAATGACACAGGTGACTGGCAGAATTGACAAAGGTGACCGACAGAAGTGACTGACTCAAATGTGACATTTGAATATCTGCACCTACAGCAGATCGGACTTGAGAGAATTGGTGGGAAACCATTTAGGATTCGATCAGTCGAACATAACTGGAGGGAATCGAGGAGGACCTCAGTTATACAGTCACATCAGCAGATCTGTGAGTATTCAAATGAGAGACTTGGGAGGTGACAGTCAGAAACATTTAAGTACTGATGACAGATCCCAGCTGATTGGTTGTGGCAGTCAGCAAATGACTGAACACATGAAGTGGCATGGTAAGGACGAGTTACCTTAAGTAGAGAGCTGTGCAAGCTCTCGGGGTGGAGTTTAAATTTGTCGTACATGGCAGCCACCTCTGTGGCTGTTAGGCAACTTGACCAAAAGAGTAATTAAAAAGATCCGATTCCGATAATACCATGCTTACAGCAATATATATCTCTTTGTAGGATTGAGCTAGGTTCCCTGCATTGTGTAAGTAGTCTTAGAAGCTCTTAGAGAGCACCCCCGAACAACTGGTATCAGCGTGGTTACGTTAGACGCGACCTGTTGTGCCGACTGCAACTTCGGGTGTACAATTACCGGCACACGAATTCCGGGAGGCCTTTCCGCGAGTTCCTAAAGAATTCTGAAGACAGCGACGTAAAACGCGCTTGATTGCGTCTGCCTCTCGTCAAGGCTGTGAATATTATCATATTGCGAACGAATATCTACACGTCGTCAATCGGTATAATCGATGAACTGCGTGCCATTCTCGATTTTATTAGCGTCCCCTGTGGGAGAGTATTCGAGTGCTGTTGCACGACTGGAGGCGCATGTATTGCACGGCATGATCGACCGTCGACTGGCGACCCATGCTCAGTACGTAAATTGGTGCGCGTACGCGCAGCACCCTATGCAACCGTGTATGCTGCAGCCGCATGACTTGTGCACCTTGGAACGAGTTTTGTCGCACGATTGTGCGTGTATTGGATTGTACGACTTCTATTCGCCTCTGTTGCCCGTGCTTCAGCTCCATCACATGTCGTCATGTCCGCTGGGCGTTGGCTCTTGTCGGCTTGAGATGTCGTATAATACATTGTTGTGGCGTCATGCGCGCGTGGACGTACGGATTCCGCGTGCTGAGTACTCGCGGTGGCTGGCCGCCAAGCATCGGCGCCAACAACTTATCGCCAAGCGACGGTGTCAACGACTGCATCGGCAGCAAACGGAGGAGTTGGCTGCGTACACGCGGTGTTTGGCCGCCAAGCATCGGCGCCAACAACTTATCGCCAAGCGACGGTGTCAACGACTGCATCGGCAGCAGACGGAGGAGTTGGCTGGGTACACGCGGTGGTTGAACGCCAAGCATCGTCGCCAGCATCGGATCGCCATACGACATCACCAGCGGTTACGACAGCAGCAGACGCTGCCGATACGTGATGGCAGCTCTGAAATGTCATCGACTCAGTGTGTGTCTTCGCCCGATGATCCAGCAGCAGCACGTATTTCCGCTCCGGATATCGCGGCGTCGCCTAGAAGAGTGACGCTATTATCCGTAACTCCATCCGAGTCATTGGCTATGGATGACGATGCCATCTGGGCTGCGGTGGATGCGGTTGAGGAATCGCCGGACCCAGAGGAGGAGGATGACTTCTGGAGTTGCGATGCTGAGATTGATAACGTTGCTGGAGGAATGCAGCATTCCGCGTGCTCATTGTCGTGCGACACGTTAGCAATAACAGCTGCTGCTGCTGCTGCTGCTAATGATGATGATGATGATGATGATGATGATGATGATGATGATGATGATGGCGTTGCTGGAGGAATGCAGCATTCCGCATGCTCATTGTCGTACGACACGTTGGCAACAACGCCGTGCCTCCATCACCTTGAGGGGGGGGGAGAAGCGCTGATCACTAATGATCATGCTGATTTGCCACCTCCAAAGCCGCCTGACATATCTTACGGCATGGTTGGTCATCATGCCACTTGTGCAACCAATGATCCATGCGAGGTACGGCAGACTGCCCACGATTTTGTTCCGCATGCAGGTGGTGAAACATCAGATATTCGCACAACAGCAGATTATTGCGCAGCCGACGACGGTGCGGCGAGTGTAGGTATTGGGCCACTGTTTGGGCCCCGGCCCTCGGGCGGCCGTCCACGATTTGGGCCGTCCACATGTGGACGGCCCAAATTGTGGACGGCCGGGGGCCAAAACATTCTTAACATTCTAACATTTCGCAAATTAGGGCTACCATACTTAAGCCCATACTTAAGGCGTGTAACGCGTCGGCCCGCGTCGACGCCTGCGTTTCCCCATACTTAAGAAAATTTAAATTTTTTACTTAAGGAATATATTAATGTTTTTGGGGTATTCTCGGAGTGCTGGTCGGCGCATCAGTCAGCACTCGGAGTGCGTCCTCCGCACGACGCCTACGGTTCTCACAATCGTATACGATTGTCAAGCTCTGTCCCCCATACCAATATTGTGAATGCTTTTTATTTCTTAAACATTTACACTGGCACCATGTCTATATACAGTCAGCACTCGGAGTGCGTCCTCCGCACGACGCCTACGGTTCTGACAATCGTATACGATTGTCAGGCTCTGTCCCCCATACCAATATTGTGAATGCTTTTTATTTCTTAAACTTTAACACTGGCACCATGTCTATATAGGGTATTATTTTCATAAAATAATTCATTTTTCATGGTACCTTAGGAAACCATGCCGGCTTCCCTGCGATACGGTAATCATGCTTTGGATGTCCCGCATACCGTGCCAATATCTCTTCCGTTACTTCAGGCCTTGTTTCCAACCCTTACCGACACCCCGATGCTTCTTCACCTGCGCAGCGCAGAAGACGTGCAACCTGTCGAACTCGGTACCGTGTTCCCTGACGGAGCTGTCGTACTTGTGATCGGTGGTGTCAGTTCAACCCCCGGATCTAGTGACGTGAAAACCGGTTGTGCGAATGTCGACACTGCCACACACGAATCTTCCCAAGCATCAGCTTCTCCGCTTCGCCCTGAAGTAAAGCAAGAATATTTAGTTTGTGACTTAACCGAATCGCCTCCACCTCCTAAGGACTCGTATGAATCTACGAAATCCTCTAGCGCTGTACAAGAACCAAAGCTCAAACATAAGGTCAAATCGAAAAATACTGCCTATACCGGACCAGCTATTCCGATAGATTTTTCTCAGCACGTTGATTTGACCCAAGACGTAGCGCCAGGTATACGTGAAGAGGTTGTCGATGAACTGCCAGTGCCTCTACTTCCGGGGGTAGTTTATAAGCCACGTGCTGGACATTTCTCTCCTTGGAGAGATTTCTTAAAATACGATCCGCAGACCTGGATGCGTTCTGGGAACAAAAGGCGTATCAGAGGCCGTATTACTAGAACTACGCGATGTGGTGGGGCTTTATCATGTGAGAACGATGCATGTGTCCTATATCGTACAACTGGTGAACGTAACCGTTTCCAATTCACCGGTACCTTTAAGAACCGCAATCTGGCGTGCGCCCTTTGCAACGCTGCGCCTACTCATTCCGGCAATTGTCCATTTGAAGTAAGCTTCCAAGAAGACTCCGATTTGAACATCCTCGTGCTTTCTACTCCCTCCAATGGACACAACCATTCCGTGTTGTCCACCGACAATCCCAGCGTGGGTGAGCTAAAAGCAGCTAAGACTAGGGCTGAGGAGGTTCTTAACACCGGTGGAGTTCGAAACGTGTGCCAGGTGAAAAGGACTTTACTCTCGGAAACCGTCTTTCCAAAAGACTCTTCTTTTGACCCTAGCCAGCTACCAGAGATCGCGAGGCAAATGAACGTGATTGATAAGGCAGTGGACCAGAATTTCGTGCGAGGTCGTCGACAGGATGAGGGCATGAAAGCCGTTTCCCAATGGGCTGCTCAGCACGGTAAGGGGCTACTGCAATCTTTCGCGGACGAGGGGAACATCGACAGTTTTGCTCACACGTTCGTTATGTCCAGTGTCGGAGTGGATGGAGGTGTCGATCTCGTGCGTCGCATGCACCCGAAAAGTAGCGACCACTACCTCCGCTCAGCGTACGTCCACTTGGATTTCGTACATCGCAAGGTTTCTGGGGATTGGGTGACGATGGGGGCGCACGTGTTCTCCATAGAGGCCAACGCCCTGCTCACTATTGCCACCATGAACGTACCCAAAGACTGTACCGAAACACAGGTACTGTTTTGGACATTGGTGAAGAAGACGGTAGCAGCCGAACATCCGCGTGAGGAGGTATTATTCTATGGCTTCATGGGAGATGCAGCTGGTAAGTTAAAGATCATAATTTTCAATGGGAGAGTTTGTAAGTTACACGGTTCTGACAGTCGTATACGATTGTCGGAACCGTTGACAATCGTATACGGTTGTCAGCACCGTGTAACCTACGCATGAAATACAGGGCAAGTCAATAATCATAGTTTTCTATGTGGGAGTTTGCACATTATAACGTTCTGACAATCGTATACGATTGTCAGCAACGTGTAAACCTACGCATGATATACTTGGTTTTCAAGAACTGATTAATATTTGGGGCACAGGTGCTAACTGGGCAGCAATCAAGAAAGTTTGGCCAGACCAAGATGACCGTAACAATCTGGAGTGCACGTTCCATTGGGGGCAGAACTTACATAAGATCGAATCTCTTATTCCATCAGATCTCCATGCCGGGCACAAAGACCTGTTACAGCGATGGATTTACTCTACTCCCGAGGCCAAGGTGTCCTGTGAAACAGCCATCTTCGCCTGGTATGCTGAGAACTGTGGCAGGTCGAATCAGCCAAAATTGAATGCATACTTCGTTTTCCAAATACGGCACGCGCAGCACATTCTGTCGCAATTCAAGGATCAAACCGAAGACATGACCGCCGAAATCCAACGACCGCTTGTGTGCCTTGCGGAAAGCATGCACGCGAAGTGGATATCGTGGGGGGCATACTACTCCACCTTGTTGGAGTCGGTGGAATTCGATAGCCTTATGCAGATTCGACAAATTTGCCTGGCGATGAACCGAAAGAACTCAACAAAGCACTTGTTGTGCGTGCAAGGTCGTATTCGTTCATTGGAGGATAAGTGGGTTAAAGGCGTTCTTACTCAGGCAGAGTTTGCAGATGGTCGCGAATTAATGCAAACAGTTCGTGCTGGCGCGACAGGATGGCTTCCACAGAGGGGCATCCCTGCAACGGACACCCACCGTCCAGATAAGGTAAACCATGGGGGGGTTTCGCGCAAACGCCCTGCGGAACTTCCCTCGGAAGGCGTCGCCTCCAAGAAGACGCGCACTGCCTCGGCGGTGCCACCTGCCTCTGCGGCAAGACCTACCTCGGCGGCAAGACCTACCTCGGCGGCAAGACCTACCTCGGCGGCACCACCTACCTCGGCGGCAAGACCTGCCTCGGCGGCACCACCTACCTCGGCGGCAAGACCTACCTCGGCGGCACGTCCGGAGCGTGCTTCAGTTCGCGTTTACCCGGAAGCTGGTGGGGACTTCCAACCTTCCCTGCTTCACGTCACGCGGGCAGGCACTAACGGTAAATGCTATGGACGGAAGTCTAATGGTTCTCGTCACGACATCCCAATCGCGAAAGGGCAGCTGACTATTGGGTACACCGGAAGCTTGACCTATTATTTTCCAGCAAAAACTTAACTCTTCAAAAGGGTCAAGTTCGCGAAGTGAGGACCACTCCCCCGATCCGGAGGATTATATTCTGCTCGTGGAAATGTGTTCAAAACCCATGGTATTGTTGTCACGTTTCGATGCCTGGACTGCCCGAGGGGGGGGCGAACCGTGTACCCAAACTTCTTGTTGCACCGGACACAAAGATCCTGGAAAGTGAGGAGACTCGTCTCTGTTCTCTTGGTGTTTGCGTTGCCCATGAGGATGTGACCCCAGGAGAGGCTCGAGGACATCTGGTGAGATCGGAGAATTCGGAGATGAACGTGGAGGAGAGACTTCGCAACGGTGTTAAGGTGAAAGCGAGTGGCAAGGGTTTCTTGACGAAGAAGATAGCGAATTTCTATACCGCGCTCCACAGCATGGTTAAGACCGATAACCTTGCACTGACTCAAATCCGGAAATGTGTTCCTGGTGGTGCAACCGTCTATAACTTCCGAGTTTGTCACCCTGATTCCGATGGCCGTGAATACCTCTTGGAGTTTGGACGAGAATACCGTTGTTCGTGTCCGTGTTTTCGAGAAATGGCGAGGACCCGACCTGCTCCATGCAAGCATTTCCTTTGGCTGTACTCCGAGCTATTCGAAATTCCGATCATTACAAGTGTGGGATACCTTCACGAGCCATCGCTGCTATCCTCAGAAGTGCGCAAAATACTGTCGTATTATCCTGGAATTCCGGACAACTTCGATCTCTAGTTGCTTAGCTAGAATACAAACGTAAATCTGTGATGGCATCTTATATATTTTACAGTGTATGCATTTTCATATACGTTATTCAAAACATTTTGTATACCATTGCATGTATTAGCACCCTCGTCCACATTCGAATATGATTAACCGTACGGTCGAAGCTTGACAATCGTATACGATTGTCACACGTGAGAGAGACTTACCGCCGAGATCGTGTATCCTATTGCATGTCGTATAACCCTGCCTGGATATTCGCGAAGAGTTTGTCACTACTCGTGCACATCTGAATATGATTAACCGTACGGTCGAAGCTTGACAATCGTATACGATTGTCACACGTGAGAGAGACTTAGCGCCGAGATCGTGTATCCTATTGCATGTCGTATAACCCTGCCTGGATATTCGCGAAGAGTTTGTCACTACTCGTGCACATCTGAATATGATTAACCGTACGGTCGAAGCTTGACAATCGTATACGATTGTCACACGTGAGTATTGTAGTAGATATATTTATAGATTTTCTTTAAATGGCTTCTTGCAACCGATAATAATGGCACATCATATTATTATACTGCCGACGGCCGTATATATGATCGGTGCATCATCGGCTGTGTGTGCGCACACACGCTGGAGTTCGGCCATCGACGGTCTTGCTGGCGGCGCGTGATGATGTTGCGACCGATAATAATGGCGCATCATATCATTATACTGTCGACGGCCGTATATATGATCGGTGCATCATCGGCCTGTGTGTGCACGCACACTCTGGAGTTCGGGCATCGACGGTCTTGCTGGCGGCGCGTGATGATGTTGCGACCGATAATAATGGCACATCATATTATTATACTGCCGACGGCCGTATATATGATCGGTGCATCGTCGGCTTGTGTGTGCGCACACACGCTGGAGTTCGGCCATCGACGGTCTTGCTGGCGGCGCGTGATGATGTTGCGACCGATAATAATGGCGCATCATATCATTATACTGTCGACGGCCGTATATATGATCGGTGCATCATCGGCCTGTGTGTGCACGCACACTCTGGAGTTCGGGCATCGACGGTTTTGCTGGCGGCGCGTGATGATGTTGCGACCGACAATAATGGCGCATCATATCATTATACTGTCGACGGCCGTATATATGATCGGTGCATCGTCGGCTTGTGTGTGCGCACACACGCTGGAGTTCGGCCATCGACGACCTTGCTAGCGGCGCGTGATGCTGCTGCGACCGATAATGGTGGCGCATCATATTATTGTGCTGTCGACGGCCGTATATATGATCGGTGCATCATCGGCCTGTGTGTGCACGCACACTCTGGAGTTCGGGCATCGACGGTCTTGCTGGCGGCGCGTGATGATGTTGCGACCGATAATAATGGCGCATCATATCATTATACTGTCGACGGCCGTATATATGATCGGTGCATCATCGGCCTGTGTGTGCTCACACACACCGGAGTTCGGTCATCATTGACGGCCTTGCCAGCAGCGCGAGATGATGGTACGAATTGTACTGCCCTCCAGTGTGAGCGCACGGTGGCAGAGTGCGCGTGGGTACGAGTGCATAAATGTTGCTGCCAGGGGTGCGCACTCCCATGTGTATATGTGTGCAGCTGCATGGTGACTGCCGATGATACGCCGGCCGTGCGTGCGTACACACACGCACATATATATGAGGGGTGCACCATGAGTGGATGTGCAATGCTTGGGGACAGCGTGCACATGCCGCACACGTTGGCGGGACTTCCGCCGACGAAAGCGCACGTTGGAGCGCCATTGTTGGCGGTGCGGGGTGGATTGTCGTCACGGTGTGCGCGGGCGGAGGTTCCGGCGCCGGTGGCGCATGGTGCCGGAGGATCATCGTCGGCGATGCGTACCGGGAAGTTATCATCAGGTGGTACACCGTTTTCTTCTGATGATCGTGACTCGGCGTCAGCAACGAACTGCACCAGCAGCAGCGCTGAGCTGCGGCCGCCCACGGCAGCGGCAACGAGCTGCCCGAGTGGAGGCGCTGAGCTGCGGCTGGGTGTGGTTGAGGCATTATACGACGTGGCTGCGCATCTTCATGATGAGGCTATGTGTGTCGGCACTTGTGGAGAATCTTCGTCGCCGTCATCATCAGCAGTGACAGGGTGTGCGTGCGTACGTGTGCATACACATTGCTGCCGCGGGTGCGCGCTCCCGTGTGTATATAATCGCAGCTGCATGATACTTGCCGATGATGAGCCGGCCGGAATGCGTGGCCGAAGAGCATCCATAGCCAAAGTGCAACCCCCACGGCTCGGCGAGGTGCGCCAGAGCTGCACGGCTGATAGCTGCAGAGTTGAGGTGCAGCAGCCCACCCACGGCGCAAATGCAAGGCTGCCCCAGCTGCAGCGTCACCCAGCTGCCTCAGCAGCCCATGGCGCAAGCGCAAGGCTGCCCCAGCAGCAGCAGTGCCCAGCTGCCTCAGCAGCCCTTAGCGCCAGTGCAGGGCTGCCCCAGCAGCAGCAGCTCCCAGCTGCCACAACAGCCCACGACACAAGAGCAAGGCTGCCCCGGCAGCAACAGCGCCCAGTTGCCGCAGCAGTCCACGGCGCTAGTGCAAGGCTGTCCTCGCAACGGCAACGGCACGGGGCTGCCTCAGTGGGCCACAACACGCGAGCTGTTCAGTGCAATGGCTAAAGGCTCAGCAGCCCACGGCGCAAGTGCGAGTGATGCCCCGCGGGCAGCCCAGTGCGTGCCGTCCAGCGCGATGGCTGGCTCAGCAGCCCACGGCGCAAGCGCGAGTGTTGCTCTGCAGGCAGTCCAACACGTTTCGCCCAGCGCGACGACTGGCCCAGCGGCCCACTACACAAGCGCGAGTGTTGTTCCACGGGCAGTCCAGCTCGTGTCACCCAGTGCGACAGCTGAGTGTGCATGCGTGGCGTGCGAGCGGGCCGACTTCGAGGTGGAGAGCGAGTGTGTTGCAACGGCGCATGGCAGCTGCAAGTTGGAGGAGCTGGTGGAGTGCGCAAGTGCGGAGCAGCTGCGGCAGGGCAGCCGGTGCGCTAGGATAAGGTGCGCATGCGCTTGTGTTGCAACGGCGCAGGGCAGCTGCGAGCTAGCGGAGCTGGTGGGGAGCGTACGTACTACGTGCAGCAGTGTCGGCGCGGGCGGACAGCTGTTGTGAGCTGGCAGGGTGCACACTGTGTGCCACAATGCCGGAGCGGGCGGACAGCTGTTGCGGGCTGGCGGAGTGTGCACGAGTGGCGCGGGGTAACGGCGAGCTGGTGGAGTGCGCATGCACGGCGTGCGAACCGGTAGACCTGGTTGGGTGCGCATGCGCGAAGCGCAGCAGGTGCAAGGACCTTCGACTCCAGGTTCAACTCTTATGGCAGCGGGATCGTGACCAGCGGATCCGAGAAGCCGAACGAGCTGAGCGTCAGAAGGAACAGCCTGTTCCGGCTCGGATAACAATAGCTGCTGCGACTAAGTTGCGTACTGCTGAGGCTGCCCGCGGACTTGCTGCCCCAGCAACCCAACAGGTCAGTGCTGACTCAGCAGCCTGCAAAAGGGGGGGGAATGGGCAGCAGGGGCAGCGCTGCCCAGCGAGGTGCCTAATGGCTGCAGGCCTCATAGCTGCATGACCGAGGTACAACCCCCGCAGCTCGGCGAGGTGCGCCAAAGCTGCACGACTGATAGCTGCAGAGTTGAGGTGCAGCCCCGGCAGGCGCTGCCCCCACAGTCGACGCAGCCGCTGCCCCCGCTGCCGACGCTGCCGACGCTGCCGACGCAGGCGCTGCCGACGCAGCTAGCACCGGCGTTGCCCCACGAGCGGCCCCGGCAGGCGCTGCTCCCGCGGTCGACGCAGCCGCTGCCCCCGCTGCCGACGCTGCCGATGCAGGCGCTACCTCAGCAGCTAGCACCGGCGCTGCCCTACGAGCGGCCCACGCTGGCGCTGACCCCGCTGCCGATGCAAGCGCTGCCCCCGCTGCCGACGCAGGCGCTGCCTCAGCAGCTAGCATCCGTGCTGCCCCAGCTGCAGCAGCCCACAGCAGCAAGCTGCCTCAGCAGCAGCACAGAGCCCCAGCCATCACCGGAGCTGCCACAGCAGCCCACTTCGGAGCTGACCCAGCAGCCAGCGCAGGTGCTGCCCCGTCAGCCCACACCGGTGCTGCCCCACGAGCAGCCCACGCCGGCGCTGTCGCACAAGCAGCCCACTTCGGAGCTGACCCAGCAGCCAGCGCAGGTGCTGCCCCGTCAGCCCACACCGGTGCTGCCCCACGAGCAGCCCACGCCGGCGCTGTCGCACAAGCAGCCCACTTCGGAGCTGACCCAGCAGCCAGCGCAGGTGCTGCCCCGTCAGCCCACACCGGTGCTGCCCCACGAGCAGCCCACGCCGGCGCTGTCGCACAAGCAGCCCACTTCGGAGCTGACCCAGCAGCCAGCGCAGGTGCTGCCCCGTCAGCCCACACCGGTGCTGCCCCACGAGCAGCCCACGCCGGCGCTGTCGCACAAGCAACCCACTTCGGAGCTGACCCAGCAGCCAGCGCAGGTGCTGCCCCGTCAGCCCACACCGGTGCTGCCCCACGAGCAGCCCACACCGGTGCTGCCGCACGAGATGCCTACGCCGGAGCTGCTGCCGGAGCTACAACAGCCCACTTCCGAGCTGACCCAGCAGCCAGCGCAGGTGCTGCCCCGTCAGCCCACACCGGAGCTGCTCCATGGGCAGCCCATGCCGGTGCTGGCACAGCGGCCCGCTTCGGAGCTGGCCCAGCGGCCCACGCAGGTGCTGCCCCGTCGGCCCGCACCGGAGCTGCTCCATGGGCAGCCCACGCATGCGCTGCCTTCGCTGCCGATGCAGGCGCTGCCCCCGCTGCCGACGCAGGCGCTGCCTCAGCAGTTAGCACCTGCACTGCCCCAGCGGCGGCGCGGAGCTGCAGCTGCCCACAGTAGTGAGCGGCCCCAACAGCAGCACGGAGCTGCAGCTGCCCACGGTAGTGAGCTGCCCCGGCGGCAACGCGGAACTGCAGCTGTCCACGGCAGCGAGCTGCCCCAGCAGCCAATGCCCGTGCTGCCACAGCAGCCATCACTGGAGCTGCCCCAGCAGCAGCACGGAGCTGCAGCTGTCCGCGGCAGCGAGCTGCCCCAGCAGCAGCACGGAGCTGCAGCTGCCACCGGCATTCAGCTGTCCAAGCAGCCGCGTGGAGATGTGGCCGCCCATGGCAGCGAGCTGCCCCAGTGGCAGCGCGGAGCTGCAGCTGACCACGGCAGCGAATTGCCCCAGCAGCGGCACGGAGCTGCAGCCGCCACCGGCATTGAGCCGCCCCAGCAGCGGCGCGGAGCTGCAGCTGTCACCGGCATTCAGCTGCCCCAGCGGCGGCGCGGAGCTGCAGCTGCCCACGGTAGTGAGCTGCCCCAGCGGCGGCGCGGAGCTGCAGCTGTCCACGGCAGCGAGCTGCCCCAGCAGCCCACGCCGGTGCTGCCACAGCAGTCCACTTCGGAGCTGACCCAGCAGCCCACGCAGGTGCTGCCCCGTCAGCCCACACCGGCGCTGCCCCATGAGCAGCCCACGCATGCGCTGCCTTCGCTGCCGAGGCAGGCGCTGCCCCCTCTGCCGACGCAGGCGCTTCCTCAGCAGCCTTACGCAGCACCCATCGGCTGGCCGCCCGAGGATCAGCGTCCGCAGACTGGCACAATGCCTATGTCTAGAGGCTGTACATCTGAGGCTCAGCCCCGGCAGCCAGGCATGGCCAAGAAGCAGCCCCTGCAGACCGGCGAGGTGTCCCATGGATGCATGGCTGAAGGCTGCATGGCCAAGACGCAGTCCCCACAACCCGGCGAGGTGCCCCATGGCAGCATGGCTGATGGTTGCAGAGTTGAGGTGCAGCCCCGGCAGCCAGGCATGGCCAAGAAGCAGCCCCTGCAGACCGGCGAGGTGTCCCATGGCTGCATGGCTGAAGGTTGCATGGCCAAGGCGCTGCCCTTGCAGCTCGGCGAGGTGCCCCATGCTGCATGGCTGATGGCTGCAGAGTTGAGGTACAGCGAGCCCCGGCAGCCAGGCATGACCAAGAAGCAGTCCCTGCAGACCGGCGAGGGGTCCCATGTCTGCATGGCTGAAGGCTGCATGGCCAAGGCGCTGCCCTTGCAGCCCGGCGAGGTGCCCCATGGCTGCATGGCTGATGGCTGCAGAGTTGAGGTGCAGCCCCGGCAGCCTGGCAAGGTGCCCCCTGGCTGCATGGCTGCAGGCTGCATGGCCAAGGTGTTGCCCCCGCTGGCGACGCAAGCGCTGTCCCCGTGGCCGACGCAGGTGCTGCCCCCGCTGCCGATGCAGGCGCTGCCCTCGCTGCCGATGCAGGCGCAGCCCACACCGGAGTTGCCGCACGAGCAGCCCACGCCGGAGCTGTTGCACGAGCAGCCCACGCTTGCGCTGCCCCATGAGCAGCCCACACCGGGGCTGCCGCACGAGCAGCCCGCGCTGGCGCTGCCCCACGAGCAGCTCACACCGGCATTGCCGCACGAGCAGCTCACACCGGCGCTGCCCCACGAGCAGCCCACGCAGGCGCTGCCCTCGCTGCCAAGGCAGGCGCTGCCCCCACTGCCGACGCAGGCGCTGCCTCAGCAGCTAGCACCCGCGCTGCCACAGCTGCAGCTGTCCACAGCAGTGAGGTGTCCCAGTAGCGGTGCGGAGCTGCAGCTGCCCACGGGAGATAGCTGCCCCAGCATCAGCACGGAGCTGCAACTGTCCACGGCAGTGAGCTGCCCTAGCAGCGGCGCGGAGCTGCAGCTGTCCACGGCAGCGAGCTGCCCTAGCAGCAGCGCGGAGCTTTTGTTGCAGATGCCTACGGCAGCAAGCTGCCCCATCAGCGGCACAGAGTTGCAGCTGCCCACGGCAGAGAGCTGCCTCAGCAGCAGCACGGAGCTGCAGCTGCCCATGGCAGCGAGCTGCCCCAGCAGCGGCGTGGAGCTCTTGCTGCAGCTGCCCACGGCAGTGAGCTGTCCTATCAGCAGCGCGGTCCTGCGGCCGCCCACGACAGAGAGCCTTGTTGACTCAGTAACTTATTATGGCCCTGCAGCTCCAGCAGCCTGCGGTGATACTGTCTTAGCTGCCCACGGCCTTGCTTACTCAACAGCTCACAGCCTTGCAGCCCCAGTAGAAGCCTGCAGCGGTGTCATCTTAGCTGCCCATGGCCGTGCTGACCCAGCAGTTCACAGTCTTGCAGCCTCAACTGCCTACGCCGGTGCTGTTTCAACTGCTCACGGCCTTGCTGCCCTAGCAGCCCAACACAGTCTTGCTGCATCAGCAGCCTGCAACAAAGGTGTTGCCTCATCAACTGACCCAGGGCATAAATCTTACCGTGGCGGGCCGGCCCGGGGCCGTAGCGTGTCACGCCGGGCCGAAAGCGGGCCGGGATTGGATCCGGCTGCGGGCCGTAGACGAACAGTGAAAATCTCAAAAATTTACGTGAAATTTTCGATTTTCATGATATTCCCATACTTAAAATTGGAAAAATTCGCCTGCGGCCGGCAAGTTTCGAGACGGGCCGGGCTGGCCGAAACTGGGCCTGAAAGATTTGCAACTGCGGGCCGCAAAATCTTTTGGAAGATATATGCTCTGAACTGACCACAGCCATACTGCCCCAGCAGACTGCAGCAGCACGGCCCCGGCGGCCCACAGCCTCAGTGCTCCCGCGACTTGCGGACTATCGCAAGGGAGTACGCCGGAGGCGCTTGACTGCTGTGCGATGGATGCGGCTTTTGGGTGGACGTATGAGGACTTCCTCTACCCAAATGGCAAATGGTACCCGATGGAACCGGAGCCAATTTTGATGCGGCCGCCCACGACAGCAAGATGCCCCAACAGCGGCGCGGAGCTGCAGCCGCCCACGGCAGAGAGCTGCCCCAGCAGCAGCACGGAGCCGCAGCCGCTCATCACGGCAGCGAGCTGCCCCAGCAGCGGCGCTGAGCCGCGGCCGCCCACGGCAGCGAGCTGCCCCCGCAGCAGCGGCGCTGAGCTGCGGCCGCCCACGGCAGCGAGCTGCCCCAGCAGCGGCGCTGAGCTGCGGCCGCCCACGGCAGCAAGCTGCCCCGGCAGCAGTGCTGAGCTGCGGCCGCCCTCGGCAGCGAGCTGCCCCAGCAGCGGCGCTGAGCTGCGGCCGCCCACGGCAGCGAGCTGCCCCAGCAGCGGCGCTGAGCTGCGGTCGCCCACGGCAGCAAGCTGCCCCGGCAGCAGTGCTGAGCTGCGGCCGCCCTCGGCAGCGAGCTGCCCCAGCAGCGGCGCTGAGCTGCGGCCGCCCACGGCAGCGAGCTGCCCCAGCAGCGGCGCTGAGCCGCGGCCGTCCACGGCAGCGAGCTGCCCCACTAGCGGCGCTGAGCTGCGGCCGCCCACGGTAGCGAGCTGCCCCAGCAGCGGCGCTGAGCTGCGGCCGCCCACGGCAGCAAGCTGCCCCAGCAGCGGCGCTGAGCTGTGGCTGCTCACGGCAGCGTGCTGTCCCAGCAGCGGCGCTGAGCTGCGGCCGCCCACGGCAGCGAGCTGCCCCAGCAAGGGCGCTGAGCTGCGGCCGCCCACGGCAGCAAGCTGCCCCAGCAGCGGTGCTGAGCTGCGGCCGCCCTCGGCAGCGAGCTGCCCCAGCAGCGGCGCTGAGCTGCGGCCGCCCACGGCAGCGAGCTGCCCCACTAGCGGCACTGAGCTGCGGCCGCCCACGGTAGCGAGCTGCCCCAGCATCGGTGCTCCGCAGACAGCTCAGCACGAGCAGCCCGACGCAATGGTTGATGGCTCAGCAACCCAGGACGCAGGTGCAAGCGATGCTCCGCAGGCAGCCCAGCACATGCACCCCAGCGCGATGGCTGATGCCTCAGCAGCCCACGACGCAGGCGCGAGTGCTACTCTGCAAACAGTCCAGCACGTGCAGCCCGACGCGAAGACTGGTGGCCCAGCAGCAGCCCTCAGCGCAAGTTCTTTGCTTCAACGGCCCACAACGCAAAGGACTCGCCAACTCTGCATCGACGAGCTCTTTTCACCTCTGGAGATGCATCAACGAGTCCCTGCAGATGTTTCATGCTGCCTGCTATGTGCCGCAACCGTGCCGCTGTGGCAAAACTGTGTCTCCGCTCTTCTTCCATGTAGGTGCTGGACAGGACGGGGCATATGCCATTGGCATTGTATCCTTGCGTGGTTGGATCTTGCCGGCACGTGTCCCCTTTGTAGACGACCAGCGCATTTCCGCCAGACTCGTGTTTCCGATTGGTTGGTGACCACGACTTGGTCACTGGAGGACTTCTGAGAATACTACCCGTACGCGACGGAGCCGCAAGATACCGAGGCCTGCTAGCTTCGGGGCGCAGAGATTGCAGAAGACCTGCAAGCTGGGGAATTACCATCGTACCAATCTGTCTGAGCGTTGGCAGCGTGAGGCGGTGAGGGCCTTTGGAAAACCTAGCAAGCAGAAGGGGACCCAGACCCGAGGACTGGGGGGCACGGAACCCAAGAACCGAGAGCTTAGTAGCTCGACTCTTGTCACAAGTGCATGCTCAAACCTCAGACAATGTATATACGGGCCGGACAGCCTAGCGAGGACGTAGGCGCGCCTAAAAGGGGGGGAGAGTTGTACTAGGGTACATCACGAGTCAGTACGAGAGACAGGCG
>LGRX02024637.1:0-25009 GCA_001247695.2 Cymbomonas tetramitiformis | reverse complement strand
GCCCTGCCAGGCACGCCAGACGCATGGTGCCTGGGGGTAGCGCGCAGCGTGTGCACCACGTCCAGGCGCATCGGGCCTCCTTGCAGAGGTTGATGCGCGTGCATGGGAGCAGCACACCGCGCATGCATGCCCCGCCGCCGAGCGCGGAGCGCGGCACCCACACTCGGGGTGCTGATGAGGCCGGCGAGCCCCAAGCTCCGGGCGAGTGCACCCGTCTCGACGGGACGCATCGTCACGCGCGTGCAAGGAGGCCCACCCTTGCATGCGTGTCGCCACGAGGTGAGCACACCGAGGTGCTCACCCGCGCCCTCCCCTTAGGGCCACCGAGAGTGAAGCGTCCGGGAGCGGACCGCTTTTCTTTTGGGGGGGAGAGAGCGCGCCGCGAGTGGCAGATGGCAGCCACCGCGAGCGCGCCAGGCGCACCGCCATGAGGCAGCAGCTCTCGCTGTGCTGTCTCGGGCTGCGTGACGCGCCGCTGCCCCGCCAGGCACACCAGACGCATGGTGCCTGGGGGCAGCGCGCAGCGTGTGCACCGCGTCCAGGCGCATCGGGCCTCCTTGCAGAGGTTGATGCGCGTGCCTGGGAGCAGCACACCGCGCACGCATGCCCCGCCGCCGAGCGCGGAGCGCGGCACCCACACTCGGGGTGCTGATGAGGCCGGCGAGCCCCAAGCTCCGGGCGAGTGCACCCGTCTCGACGGGACGCATCGCCACGCGCCTGCAAGGAGGCCCACCCTTGCATGCGTGTCGCCACGAGGTGAGCACACCGAGGTGCTCACCCGCGCCCTCCCCTTAGGGCCACCGAGAGTGAAGCGTCCGGGAGCGGACCGCTTTTCTTTTGGGGGGGAGAGAGCGCGCCGCGAGTGGCAGATGGCAGCCACCGCGAGCGCGCCAGGCGCACCGCCATGAGGCAGCAGCTCTCGCTGTGCTGTCTCGGGCTGCGTGACGCGCCGCTGCCCCGCCAGGCACACCAGACGCATGGTGCCTGGGGTAGCGCGCAGCGTGTGCACCGCGTCCAGGCGCATCGGGCCTCCTTGCAGAGGTTGATGCGCGTGCCTGGGAGCAGCACACCGCGCACGCATGCCCCGCCGCCGAGCGCGGAGCGCGGCACCCATACTCGGGGTGCTGATGAGGCCGGCGAGCCCCAAGCTCCGGGCGAGTGCACCCGTCTCGACGGGACGCATCGCCACGCGCGTGCAAGGAGGCCCACTGTGCCCGGAGGCACAGCGTGAGCCAATATGCCTATGCGTTTATATGTGTGCCATCGGGGGTAATCTGGGATTGGCACGATGACAGTGAAATTGGGCTTGAAATCACGATGAGAATGAATACCAGATGTCCGGCGTATGACAGTATGACACTATGATACTATGACAGTATGACACTATGACACTATAGTAGTATGACAGTACTGTGGGGGGTGTCATCGTGGCACTCAGTCAGACCCTTGAAGAATGGTCAGATTCGCATCGGGGTTGAAAAGACAATGAAATCGAATATCAGATGTCGGGGCTATGACAGTATGACAGTATGACACTATGACAGTATGACACTATGACAGTACAGTAGTATGACAGTACTGTGGGGCAGTCATCGTGTCAGTCTGTCGACATAGCATCTGAATCGAGAATGACGAATCGGAATTAGAAATGAGATCGGATCGGGAATTGAACGTTGAGCCGAAGTGTGACATCGGCTCTCGAGTGGTTGACCCTGCAACCTGAGTGACGAGTGAATAAGTGGAGCACTTGAGAAGTGTTTAGCCTTCAGAACTCGGAACCGAATTATCGTTTGTACCTCAATCTGGCCCTGATCCAGTATATTATAAAATCCGAATTGTGTACCTTTGCACGTTCAATCAAAAACATATTTCCGAGCATCTGTCGTAGTGCCCCAGGCACAATTGGTATCAATAAGCGTTAACTGAACACCTCCGCGCGTTCAGCCACGGCCACACTGTAACTTCCGTTATACTGAAGGGGGAGAGCCGTACTTTTGGGAAACTCTGCGCAATTTTTACGTCAGAAATACTATTTTTTTTCAAAGAAGGAACCCGTATTCTGCTCCCAAAAGTTACCAAATATCAGCATAACGTCCCCTTAACACTGGGGGCCCAACCAGGCTCTCGTTGGTCAAGATTGGTTTTCCGATCTTAAGTTCCAAGTCAGCCCCAGGCTACAAACAACCGTCAGAGAGCACCCTAAAGGGTTTCCCCGGTATATAGTAGCCAGAAAAACCTCATAGCCCACCTCCCAGAGCCCTAAAAAGGCGAAAAACAGCCCAAAACAGCCCAAAATAGCCGTTTTAGCCAGTTTCCAGCCTACCCCAAAACCTCTCCCAGTAGCCCCCACCACCAAAAACCCCTTCCTTAGACCCCATAGAACAGTCTAGAAACCCCTGATACCGCCCTCACGGCCATCAGCAGCGAGGAAAGCTCCCCCAAACAGCGCTTTCAGCAGCTTCTGGACGTTTCTGGCAGTTCTTTAGCACCTTCTGGTATCCTCCAGCAGTACCCTGACTGGAGCATTTTGGGACCTACGGAGCATAAATATCGTCTGGGACCTTACTGGACCCCTGTATTGGACCTGACACCCTTCTTTTCGCTGCTGCTTGACTCTTGCCCGCGCACCTAGGCACTCAAAAATCGTGTCGCGGAGCCCTGGCCAAATTTTGAGTTCGCTGGTGTATGGCAGTTCCTCCAGATCCAGACAAATACAGAAGAGCGTGGTGGAAGCAAGGACCTATTAAGTGGGTATTCCCTCCAGATCCTACCTACCCACCAGCAGGCGCTTTCTGGCAGAGCGGCCCTCCTTCCCCTTCTTCCTCTGACGACGAAGAGGAGAACAGCGACTGAACGCCTGGACAGAGTCACACTGGCTATCCCACCAGCACACTACGACCGCGAGTGGCATCACCAGGGGAACTACTTCTTCATTTACCCGGCTGACCAAGATTTAACAATCTATCCCGCGCTTCCTGGTGCATTTCCGATAGCTGTAATCGACGGTGTTCCCCCATCGCCAGACATTAGTCCTCCTCCTTCGCCCCCAGAAAGCGACATCGAAGAGTAAATAAAAGGCGGGCAGACTATATCCTCTGCTCACCTGTGGCTTTTGCCACACCCAGCTCTCGATTTAATCAGCTCTACAGTCAGCATGTCGCAACACACCTCAGAGCCGCTTTCCAACATGGGAGTCAATTCAGAGTCGCTACGCCCCCCATTATTTTCACCCTTCACCTTTCCATCCCCCACCGCATTCGCTTCCACTTTTCCCTTCCCTCTCCCGGGCACCACCATGCCCTATACCGCTGTACCACGCCCATATACCCTACCCGATGGCACCCCTACGCAAGCTGTGTGGAATGGCTCCAGCTGGGTATTCCCCCAGACAGCGCCCATTG
The DNA here is from genome assembly GCA_001247695.2 of Cymbomonas tetramitiformis. Classification (NCBI taxonomy): domain Eukaryota; kingdom Viridiplantae; phylum Chlorophyta; class Pyramimonadophyceae; order Pyramimonadales; family Pyramimonadaceae; genus Cymbomonas; species Cymbomonas tetramitiformis. Next base: position 21,608 of record LGRX02024637.1, on the reverse strand, counting down.
CTGGGGGAGTGTCCCCAGTACCATTTACATTGGGGACCCATCACCCCATGGGTTCGTACCCCACGCCATATCAACAGCATCTGCAACAGCAGCAGCAGTGGCAGGCGTACCAGCAACAGTGGCCACAACAGCAGCCAGTGCAGCAGCAGCTACAGCAGCAACAGTTCCAGCAGCAGCAGTTACAGCAGCAGCAGCTGCAGCCGCAGCCGCAACAACAACCACAGCAGCCCCATCAGCTGATACCAGCTACCTCGGCGCCTCATGACCCTGGTGCGGATCTCTCATCGCTGCAGCACTTCATCAACATCAGCGCCGCAGCCCTGCCAGACCCTCTGCAGGCACCCCCTGACAGCGGAGTTCAGCAGAGCGTACCGGGCGGGACCCAGCTCTTGGTGCGCCACCTCCCCGCGGTGGCAGCAGCCTCAGAGACCCGCCGGCGCCGGCGTTCCCGAAGAGTATCCTCGGGCCCTGCGACGCATGGTAGGCACCTTCCAGGTCTAAGCCATGCACCTGATCACTCCGACCCCGACTCCGGCACGGACGTCAGCCGCACCAGCACGGGATCCAGAGGCAGCCGAAGCACGCAGGCGCGGGCTGAGCGCAGGCGGAGGGCCGCCCACAGGTCCGGTTCTGACTCGGACGCGAGCAGCCGGAGCGAGCACATTCGCAGGGAAGTCCTGGCGGCAGTACAGGCCCTGGACATCTCCGCGGTGCTCTCGAGAGGACTCGCCCTGCCCGGCGCGACGACATTTGCAGGAACCTCTCCATCAGGCGACCCTCAGAGCAGCGCACAGGGGGCCCTGACGGCGGACCATCCACTCGAGGCGGACGCCGCTGACAGCGTAACCCCCCCATACAGAGAACGCCCTTGCCCTTCGAATCCTACCACTGGGCATACAGGTGGATGGTATTCTTGGCGGAAGGTGGTTGCGCAGTCACTCTCCTGTTACTCTGGGCTATGAAGGGAATGGTTCCGTCTCCTTCCTCAGGAAGTCCCGCAGTGGTAAGATTGGAGATCGCGTCACCATCACAGGCTGTTCTCCTGGGAACGCATCTGGAGACAAGTCTCCGAAGGGCACGGCCTGTGCGGGATTGGTGGATGAGGTGTTCCTGACCCCCGCCCAGTTGAAGAAGTACTTGGTGTACGCGGAGACGCAGAAGCTGCGCGGCAATGACGACCCGGGGATACAACCCGCCTGGCTCATGATGGCCGAGAAGTCCCCCGATGATACTACTTCTGCCTTTGCAGCCACGGCTATCGACTCTGAGAACGCCGAACCCGCTGCGGATACTGAAGACGCAGAAGTGGGCCCTGAGTGGACCCTCAAGTTTCAGGACTTCTGGGGCGAGGAGTACAAGAAGGAGATGACGACTGCTCTACCGAACATTGATGGACTCAGACATGACCCCCAAGATGAGGCCAACATCAACCTGGACCCTGAGCTGAGCAAGAAGGGGCCGCCCTGCCAGCGCATCTACAAGAAGTCTGCAGAGGAACTCCGCCAACTTCGAGAACGCGTCGAGACCCTGATGTCCAAGGGCTACATCCGACCCTCGTCCAGCCCTTATGCAGCTCCCTGCCTGATGGTCCCCAAACCAGGGAACCCCAAGGAGCTGCGACTGGTGATCGACTACCGGCTTCTCAACCGCCAGACAGTTAAGGACAAGTACCCTCTCCCAGACATCCAGATGATGTTCGACGAGATGCAGGGTGCGAAGTTCTTCTCTTCATTCGACGCGGTGGATGGCTTCTGGCAAGTTCCGATGGCTCCAGGGGATGTCGAGAAGACCGCCTTCACCACCCAGATGGGGTCATATGAGTGGTTGGTCATGCCGCAGGGGCTGCAGAATTCGCCGTCTCAGTACCAGCGACGGATGCAGCGGGCTTTGGGCCATCTCCCATTTGTCCGGATCTTCATCGACGACGTGGTCGTCTTCAGCATCAACACCGCTGCAGAGCACTACGAACACGTCAAACAATTGCTCCTGACGTGCAGGGAGAAGGGCGTCTTCCTCAAGAGATCCAAGTGTCAACTGTTGAAGAAATCCTTGCGGTTCCTTGGTCATCACTGCATCTCCGCGGATGGCTGCAGACCCCAACACGACAAGGTGGCTGCAGTGAGGGACTGGCCCGAGCTGGAGACGGTTACCCACGTCAGGCAGTTCTTGGGCCTGGCGGGGTATTACCGCAGATTCATTCACTGTTTCTCCGAGATCGCCCAGCCCCTCACCCGGTTGACCAAGTCGGACGTACCCTGGGAGTGGGGCCCCATGCAGCAGTGGGCCTTCGAGGAGCTGAAGAAGGCCCTCACATCAGCACCAGTGCTCGCCTTGCCCAACATTAAGGGTGCCGCAGACGGCACAGCACCTTTCGTGGTGCAGACGAACGACCATATCGCAAAAATGAGACACGCGGGTGTCTCATTATATTCTCATTTTTTTAAAAGTTATGATAACGAGGTTTTTTTTATATGACTAGATAGCATTTGGAGAGTAGATAATGACACGTTATTTCAAAATTTGAAATTTTAGGGTATAGCCCGAAATTTGGGGTTTCCAGGCGATTTTTCGCCCCGTTTCGGGCGGTGCTCAGGTGTCAATCGGCGGAAGTTATGATAACGAGGTTTTTTTTATATGACTAGATAGCATTTGGAGAGTAGATAATGATACGTTATTTCAAAATTTGAAATTTTAGGGTATAGCCCGAAATTTGGGGTTTCCAGGCGATTTTTCGCCCCGTTTCGGGCGGTGCTCAGGTGTCAATCGGCGGAAGTTATGATAACGAGGTTTTTTTTATATGACTAGATAGCATTTGGAGAGTAGATAATGATACGTTATTTCAAAATTTGAAATTTTAGGGTATAGCCCGAAATTTGGGGTTTCCAGGCGATTTTTCGCCCCGTTTCGGGCGGTGCTCAGGTGTCAATCGGCGGAAGTTATGATAACGAGGTTTTTTTTATATGACTAGATAGCATTTGGAGAGTAGATAATGACACGTTATTCAAAAATTTGAAATTTTAGAGTATAGCCCGAAATTTGGGGTTTCCAGGCGATTTGTCACCGTGATTCGGGTGGTGCTCAAGCGCCATTTGTTGAAAGTGGTGATAATGACGATGTTTTCATATTGGATACGTCAAAGTCATTCCAAACAAACTGAGTCTGAAGAAACTTTTGTTCATATCTTACATACACCCCGAGAATGGGAGGCTTTAATGTTAAAAGCGGTGGCACCAACCTTAAATCTAGGGGGTGTAGGTCTGCACGAGACTGTAACTGTGTGCGTAGCACAAAAAAACAACAAAAACCGACAAAAGGCACGAAGAATGCTACCAGATAAGACGTTGGTGCTATGAAAATATACAGTCTTTATTTGAACAGTCAAAGCACCCAGGGTTAGGGGTTTTCTTGCGGGCGCGGTATTATTCATTGTACAGGCCGGTACATACGATGGCAGTGCAGGTGCGATCTCTCAGTTCGTTTGCTGGCTGGCTTATTAAGCATACCTACCTATTTGCTAACAGACATGTACAGGTCAAACGTTTGCACAATCACCTTGGCGCGCAGAACTTGTTCAGACACTTCCAGGTGCTGGGCGAGCTCCTTGTACCCGTTGTACTGTGCGATCGCCGACCGTTTCTTCTCCGTGTCCTCGCACTTCAAGTCTGTCCAGAGGTTTTCTCCTATCTTCTCAGCGTCAGCTTTCGCCGCCGGGGTGAGGTCGAACTGACCTGGCCACTGCGGACCTGGTCGTGGTGGAGAAGCGAACATCGCCGGTCGTGATGGAGGAGAGGCTCCCGGGACTTTGGAGCCCGTTGGCGTCGTTAAAGCAGGTGACCCTCCTACTGCGCCGAGCGCTGGCGCTCCCGGGTAAAAGCCTCCTCCGCCCAGTTGGAACATTTGGGCGAACGGGCCTGCTGCTGTTACTGCCTGTTACCGGTGACGTACCAACCGCCCCCCCCCACACCAGTTACAAGTTCCGTGTCTTTCAATCTGGACCTCAAGCCAGAGTTCCCTCCTCCACAATAAACACAAACAACTTGAACGTAACAACTAGCTCCTACCTGCACGGCTGTCTTCAGGATCTCCCTCATCGCTGCAGCCTCCGAGGCGTGGTGATTGTTAATCTCCTTCAAGGTGTCCGCGTTCTTCTCTAGCATCCTCTGTTGGGCCAGTGCATTATTTTCGAGCATCTTCGCCTGGGCCTCGTGGGCCATTTTCGCAGTCTCGGCAGAGGTCCTTTGGAAAGACTCCTGTGCCTCCTTCAAAAGCGAGTCCCGAGAAGTAAGCGCCTTCGTGTTCTCCTCCAGCAAAGCCTGTTGCGCCTTCGTGTTCTCCTCCAGCAAGACCTGCTGCCCTGACCAGAATGAACCCAATGTTGTCTGGTGCTCCTTGGCACGAGTCTCCTCCCGTTGCTTCCCCTCGGCCATCTGCATCTGCAGGGCTTCAGCGTGCTTCGTCGTAAGGAGCTCCACTGTCTTACGGCTTTCGTCTCGCTCGGCAGACAGGGCCGAAGCCAGCTGTTTTTCCCCACGCAGACGTTCATCCTCCACCTTCTTCTGCATCTCTTCTCGAAGGCTCGCCAGTGTCTCATCCGCCTTCTTCTTCTCGGCCTCCACTGCTTCCTTGGCCTTCTTCAGCTCATTAAGGTCCCGCTCGCTTTCTTCACGTTTCCGCTTGTCACCGACGCTCTGCAGCCTCCGCGTCTCGTCGTTCACCGACACCGCGAGCAAGGCACTCCTCAACTCCCCCTCTTTCACGTTCTGCGGAGGTCCGTCCATGCGTAACAAAACATCGGTCAGTACGTACCAAGCTGTAACAAAAAAACAGACGATTGTAACTCAAGCAAAACTCCGTACTCACCTGCTTAGCCACATGCATGGCAACTGCTTCCGGCGGAGGCTGCTTCTTCCCCCCTCGCCGTCCGACGTCGCCCATGTCTTCGTCGCTGCTGTCATCCTCTTCGGCAAGATCCATAGGTACACGCACTACCGGGGCTTTGCCCTTCCCGCCTGGGATAGGGGCCGTGGTCTTCAGGGTGGAAGGCGCCTTCCGCGAGCTTCCAGTCGGGAAATCCTCATACACGGCGGTTTGGCCCTTGTTGCCTAAGATGATCTTCCCCACTACTCGCGCAGGGGCGTTTTTATTGAATTGGCTGCCCGCCAAGCACCACTTCCTAGCCTCAAACTTCCCACCAGCCTCTTTGCCCAGCTTCTCTGCTTCCTCGATCTTCTTCCAGAACATCCCCAGGACCTTATTGAACAACCTGTAGTGCTCGTTCTCCTTCTGAATTTCAGAAGGAGTTATCTGCCCCTCTTTCCTGTCTTCCACCAGGCGCGTGACGACGCCTGTCAGAGAAGCCTTCGCGCCACTCTTCTTTGTTATTCGCACGTGCGGGTAGTCGCCGGCATACTTCTCCTTTCGCTTCATCTCCAGCTTCCGCTCATACACAGCGGGAGCCTGGAACATCGTGCAAGTAACGTCGCCCGGCTTGGGGTGATTGCCGTTTATCGCCATGTAAGTGGCGTGCCACTGGCCAACCCATGTCAGGCAAACGAACCTGTGCGTGGGCACCAACAACCTCCTTATTCATATATCTTGACTATGTACTACAAACGAGTGTGTTACAAATGAAGTTGGGTCAGTGACAGGTTCATGGTCAGGCAAACGAACCTGTGTACACCTTCAAACTCCTTGTGCATGGTGGTGGACACCCTCATCCCTTGCACCACTTCAAACCGGAACTCCAGGTACCGCTCGCACTTGATAGAAGCCTTGAAGGCTGGGATGATCGACTTTCCCTCCAGTATGCCGCTCTTGTTCAGTATCTTGTTTACCTGCTGATCAGGAACAAACTTCTGATAACTGACAATCACCCCGCTGTTCCCCATTTCCTCGGAAAGACGCGCGTCGAGATATTTCGGGCTGGTCTTCGTGTCGGCTGCTATCGTGGTTTTCAGCTTATCTATAGGACCATGGCCTGCTGGCAGTGCAATCCTCGTAATACCCTCCACCTCCTGGAACTTTTCGATACAAAAAAATATTGCCTCTTGAACAGTACCCAAAACTTCGCATTCGTGTCGGGGATGCAATATAAGGATGGCGTCCGCGTAAGGACAGTCCTTTGGCATCTCGTACAACATGGTCTTCACCGTCGAAACGAACGCCAACTCGGGTTGCAGCCTTTTGTTCTTCAGCTTGAAGGACAGAAGAAACCCCCATCGTTGCGGCTCCGGCTCCTTATCGCTTTTGGGCTCCCAGGTCGAAGGGTCGGTGGCGTCCGTGCAGGCTGCAGAACCTTTAAGCACTTCTATCATCTCCGGGGTATGACTCTGGTTAAAATCAAATGGCTCGCTGATTTCACAGCCACTGTTCTGCAACATCAGGACCAGGTCAGCGTAGGTGTATGCCGCCTGCAACGTCCAATTTTCAATTACCTGCATGCGCTGGTCAGGCACCGCACCCCTCGTCTCGTGTTCTTCGCTGGCAAGGGGGTTGTCTTGAAGTACCATTTGTGCCAGCGCTACGGGATCCCACCCTTGATCGGTCTCCTCGTCCAACCCAGTCAACATGAAGCCCGGGAGGTCCACGACATCTGGTACCTGATTCAACAACGTAGGACCACTGCCTTCGCCAGAGGACACCGCCGTCTCCCCCAAGTCCCCCTGCTCCAAGGCTTCAGACGCTGTCTTAGCCAATTTCGACACTTCAGTGGGTTCAAGGCTGTCGCGACGCTGGGATCCCAATTCAGCGACTGTTCGGAGATCGTCAACGGCTGTAGTTTCGCTTGCATGTGCGCTGCCCTGTCCGCTGTTGTCACTGCCGTCCTGCAGAAGCTCGTACTTCTTCTGCAGCAGCTTTATCCGATAAAGGCTCCTACCGTGCGGATCCCAATTATGCCCTATTGCTGATTGGATAAATGTTGGTGCAGCTGGTGTTTCTGGTTTCCCCGAGCCATACGGTAACCCATCGTGCACAGTGTCGATCTCCTCGTTCGTCATGAGCGCCACTTCTCTGAAGGCCGACCCGGCAGGCAACTGTTGCCCCATATATACCGCAAACGTCGCGTCCTCGTAAGTCATTTCGTCGAAATACCTGTCAAGTTCCTGCCGTTCAGACTCATCCAACTTTCGACTGTGGGCATCCTGAAGCAGGCTCAACATCCGCTGCCCCAGATTGAAAGCCTCGCGACCTTCAGGCTGCACGATGTAGTGTACGTCGCTCTGCACGTCTAAAGCAACCTCCAGAAGACTGTGTCCTGACCCCGTAGAATCTAAATATCGGACCATGACCTTCTTGTTTTCCTCTATTGTGTGAGCAACAACACACAAAACATAGTTTGGGGCCTCCGTAATCTCGGCGGCGAGATTGAAAGCAACGAGTTCCCCACGGTCCGTATCGTTCCCCCGAAGCAAGCGAGGTGCTTCAGATGGTTCTTTCAGGATGCTGCAGAGGTGCGTGCGGACGAACGCATCTCCCGGCACCGTACCTGAGGACACGCGATGTTCCATCAAGAACACGGAGGACGCGCCAAAGTGAAAAATAGGTTTTCGAACAGTACCTGGGGATGATGGTTGAGAGGAGACAGACACGGCTGCCCTATCCCTCATATCCTCCAGAAGATCCACGCAGGTCTGGTGGGCAAATCGTTCCCAGTCCGTTTTCGCCTTTGGGTCCTCGCTGTCTCCGGTCCAAGGTGCGCAAACTTTTTTTAAGCGATCGAACCGTCGCATTATGTCTATGTCCACCTTCCGACGCGACGCCTCTTCCGAGTGCAAGCTGAACAGGCAACCTTTCCGAAGACACCCAAACCCTTCTTCGTCTACTAACTTAAGGGATTCAACCTCAGCGAGCTCTTGTTTTGTCCCGATGGCAAGGCCCAAATCTTCTAGCGCAGCCTTATCAACACCCGCCTTCTCCTTCCCGAAGCACCGCGCTATCACCGCCGAATCCGTCTTCAACTGCGTGCCGTCATTCTTAATCTGCTGGATATCTTCCAGAAGTTTAACATCATCATGAAACACCTCCTCCAAAAGACCTATTACAATTGACGGTAGAAAAGATGACATTGCGAAAAGTTTTGTATGCTGCACAACGGGCTCTGTTTAACCCTGCGAAACTCCCCGCCCAAGTCTTCGAAAACTTGGGCGGTCACTATCATCGCCCCGCCCAAGTCTGCGAAAAGTTGGGCGGTCACTGTCATCGCCCCGCCCAAGTTCTAGAAAACTTGGGCGGTGTCATCGGCGGTCACTGTCATCGCCCCGCCCAAGTTCTAGAAAACTTGGGCGGTCACTGTCATCGCCCCGCCCAAGTTCTCGAAAACTTGGGCGGTCACTGTCATCGCCCCGCCCAAGTTCTCGAAAACTTGGGCGGTCACGGTCATCGCCCCGCCCAAGTTCTCGAAAACTTGGGCGGTCACTGTCATCGCCCCGCCCAAGTTCTAGAAAACTTGGGCGGTCAAGGTCATAACCCCGCCCAAGTTCTAGGAAACAAGGACCCTCATATCAGGTAAGCGTTCAAATATGAAACAGCATAACAACGGTACGCGTCTCGCAAGATGAGCAGCAATAGCAGCAACTCCAGCGGCAGGAGATTGTCAAAGCAGAAGACTCTTCAAATTGCACAGTCCAATATTCCCGGACTATGCGAGGGCGGTTTCAGCTGTGGGTGCGATCGGAACTGCAGTTTCTTGTTCAGCACATTCAAGGGCAATATGGACCATAAGGAGCGCATGGGCCAAACTGAGTTCAAGTCTTACATTATGGCAACTATGCGCAAAGCGATCGTGAAGCGCGAGTCTGGAGAGCGTGTTATTGGCACCCTGAAGCTTTTCGAAAAGGAGATCTGCGAGGAGGCGTTCAGAACAGTGTGGGCGCTCCCCAGGAGCTCGTACCAGCGATATACACTTGAACAAGGATTCTTACTAAAATTCACTAAGTATTCCTAAAAAATCGAGAATGGTCCTAAAGTGTCAAAATGCCTCCTAAAGCTGGGTAATTGGGATTTGGTGTCCTAAACACGCCCCTAAAAGCCCCTAAAAGCCGCGGAGACAGGCGAGAATCTGAGATCGAGAGCCTAAACGCTTGTATAAATTTAAAGAAAGGCTAATCGATGTGTATAAATTGCGAGAACATGGGGGAAGGCATACAGTCGCGGTATAAATGATAGAAATTCCATGGCAAGCAGGTGATGAGTGCATGAATATAAACTAAGATAATAAGATAGCGAAATCGCATGCATGGCCATGGCCGTCATCACGACGAGTCGATGGCGCTTGCGATCGATTGCGCACGATGATGATATGCAAGGCGAGATATCCCGCCTGTTGCGCCAAACCAAGTCGTGTTTGTCTTGAAGTTCTTTACAATTTGAAAAACGAGCGGTTGACTCTCGCAAGAGAGTAAAAAAAAAAAAACAGCAAGCTGCAATGGAGAAAACGGGAGATAGCGGTCCTTCCTCGAAGAGGCAAAGGACCTTGCAGGTTTGGAACAGATTCCACTCGTAGGCCTACCGGCTGTTAGCTTGCTATTTAGTCAGCAGTGGTGTTTTCCTTGATTAGGTTCATAGGCATGCATGTGTTTACGTTGGCGATTGCTCGCAGGATGGACCTGTGGGAGGCGTGCAGTCCGCGTCTCGTGGCGCAGCGTTGCTTGGGGTGGCCATGCGAGTCCCTGAAGGGCAGGTGGGTTACCTCTAGGTGTTCGACATGCGTGTATTGTTTATAGGGAAAATGCGTATTGGCCAGTTTGTTAATATTCGACGGTGTCGCAGGTGGGTGCTTCTGCGCGGACGGTGATGCCCACCAGGAGCGTCGGCGGCAGCATCATGCATCGTGCTGCTGCTGCACCCCAGGGCCCTGCGGTAAGTGTTCTTGGACCGTTGACATTTCCGTGTCACTCCTCCCGTAACTCAGCTGCCTGCTCTTTCGCTCTAGGAACGTGAACATCTTGGAGCGGGTATGTTCGTTTTTTTTGGGGGAATATTTGTCTAGTGCATAATCGCGCCGGATCTTTGTACCTTATGCACATACTTGTCTAAAAAGTGCCCCACGCCGCCTCACGGTCTAAATTGCGCCTCATACCGCCGCATCACACCACCTCACGGTCTGGAGCGTGCCTCACACAGCCTCCTGCAGTGCGCCCCGGCGGGCAGGGTGGTGGAGCTGCTGCTACACCCCAGGGGCCTGCGGTAAGTGTTCTTGGACCGTTGACATTTCCGAGTCACTCCTCCTGTAACTCAGCTGCCTGCTTTTTCCTTGTAGGAACGTGAACATCTTGGAGCGGGTATGTTCCTTTTTTGTGGGGGGAATATTTGTCTAGTGCATAATCGCGCCGGATCTTTGTACCTTATGCACATACTTGTCTAAAAAGTGCCCCACGCCGCCTCACGGTCTAAATTGCGCCTCATACCACCGCATCACACCACCTCACGGTCTGGAGCATGCCTCACACAGCCTGCTGCAGTGCGCGCCGGCGGGTATGGAGGAAGACCTCGGTATACGCCCCCATTGGGGCCTGCGGTAAGTGTTCTTGGACCGTTGACATTCCCGAGTCACTCCTCCCGTAACTCAGCTGCCTGCTTTTTCCATGTATGAACGTGAACATCTTGGAGCGGGTATGTTCGTTTTTTTGGGGGGAATATTTGTGTAGAGCATGCTCGCGCCGGATCTTTGTACCTTATGCACCTACTTGTCAAAAAAGTGCCCCACGCCGCCTCACGGTCTAAATTGCGCCTCATACCGCCGCATCACACCACCTCACGGTCTGGAGCGTGCCTCACACAGCCTCCTGCAGTGCGCCCCGGTGGGCATGGTGGTGGAGCTGCTGCTGCACCCCAGGGGCCTGCGGTAAGTGTTCTTGGACCGTTGACATTTCCGAGTCACTCCTCCCGTAACTCAGCTGCCTGCTTTTTCCTTGTAGGAACGTGAACATCTTGGAGCGGGTATGTTCCTTTTTTGTGGGGGGAATATTTGTCTAGTGCATAATCGCGCCGGATCTTTGTACCTTATGCACATACTTGTCTAAAAAGTGCCCCACGCCGCCTCACGGTCTAAATTGCGCCTCATACCGCCGCATCACACCTCCTCACGGTCTGGAGCGTGCCTCACACAGCCTCCTGCAGTGCGCCCCGGTGGGCATGGTGGTGGAGCTGCTGCTGCACCCCAGGGGCCTGCGGTAAGTGTTCTTGGACCGTTGACATTTCCGAGTCACTCCTCCCGTAACTCAGCTGCCTGATTTTTCCATGTAGAAACGTGAACATCTTGGAGCCCACACAACCTCACGGTCCGCAGCATGCCTCACGTGGCACACGGTCTGTGCTCTGCAGGAGGCTGACCCTGCGCAGGAGGCGGGGGAGGTGGAGGGTGTCTCCCAAGCTGACCTGGTGCGCTTCTCAGCCTGCTAACCACGTCCAATCTGTTTCTTAACCATAAGAGCTTCAGAGGGTGTGCCGGAATCACCATTGGTGATCTGCTTGTGTGGGGCGCCTGGTGGAAGTAGTACAGTTAGGAGGCGTGTTCAGATGTGAGACGACTTGAGCCAAGCGTGCGCGTGTTTACCACGGGCATGTCTTTTGGCTCGTCGTGCTATGCGCGCCAGGTCTCCTATGACTCGAAGTCCTCCACGGTGACTGACTCCGCGCACCTATGATGCGAAGTAAGTCCTCCACCGTGACTGACTCCGCGCACCTATGACTCGAAGTCCTCCACGGTGACTGACTCCGCGCACCTAAGACTCGAAGTCCACCACCGTGACTGACTCCGCGCACCTATGATTCGAAGTCCTCCACGGTGGCTGACTCTGCGCACCTATGATTCGAAGTCCTCCACAGTGACTGCCTGACATCGCGCACCTATGATGCGAAGTCCTCCACGGTGACTGTCTCCAGGTCTCCGGTTCGTCTTCGGTGTGAGGCCGATGGTGCCATGGTGTCCCCTCCACGGGCGCGCCGGACTTGAGCCAAGCGTGCGCGTGTTTACCACGGGCATGTCTCTTGGCTCGTCGTGCTGTGCACGCCAGGTCTCCAGTCCGTCTTTGGTGTAAGGCCGATCGTGCCATGGTGTCCCCTCAACAGGGTTGTCGACTTGAGCCAAGCGTGCGCGTGTTTACCACTGGCATGTCTCTTGGCTCGTCGTGCAATGGTGTATGGTCGGGTCAGACAAGATCGGGTTGGTGGGCATTTGGCTCACGCACGTCATGCGCAGGCGCACCCTCTAGTTTACCCGCGCCGGCTCTGCACGCATGGGATCACACCCAGCCTGTGTACGCAGCTCGCGGGAGGGGCGGATGATGTGAGGTCATGGGAGGGAGAGTCGTTTGTCGTGTGGCCGTCCAGTTGGAGGGGGGTGTAGAGTTGTAGACAAGGTCGGGTTGGTGGGCGTTCGGCTCACGCACGTCATGCGCATGCGCACCCTCTAGTTTACCCGCGCCAGCTCTGCACGCATGGGATCACACCCAGCCTGTGTACGCAGCTCGTGGGAGGGGCGGATGATGTGAGGTCATGGGAGGGAGAGTCGTTTGTCGTGTGGCCATTCAGTTGGAGGGGGGTGTAGAGTTGTAGACAAGGTCGGGTTGGTGGGCGTTCGGCTCACGCACGTCATGCGCAGGCGCACCCTCTAGTTTACCCGCGCTAGCTCTGCACGCATGGGATCACACCCAGCCTGTGTACGCAGCTCGTGGGAGGGGCGGATGATGTGAGGTCATGGGAGGGAGAGTCGTTTGTCGTGTGGCCGTTCAGTTGGAGGGTGTGTAGAGTTGTAGACAAGGTCGGGTTGGTGGGCGTTCGGCTCACGCACGTCATGCGCAGGCGCACCCTCTAGTTTACCCGCGCCAGCTCTGCACGCATGGGATCACAACCAGCCTGTGTACGCAGCTCGTGGGAGGGGCGGATGATGTGAGGTCATGGGAGGGAGAGTCGTTTGTCGTGTGGCCGTCGTCAGTTGGAGAGGGGTGTAGAGTTGTAGACAAGGTCGGGTTGGTGGGCGTTCGGCTCACGCACGTCATGTGCAGGCGCACCCTCTAGTTTACCCGCGCCAGCATTGCACTTATGGGATCACACCCAGCCTGTGTACGCAGCTCGTGGGAGGGGCGGATGATGTGAGGTCATGGGAGGGAGAGTCGTTTGTCGTGTGGCCGTTGCGCCGTTCAGTTGTAGGGGGGTGTGGAGTTGTAGACAAGGTCGGGTTCGTGGGCGTTCGGCTCACGCACGTCATGCGCGGCGCACCCTCTAGTGTACCCGCGCCAGCTCTGCACGCATGGGATCACACCCAGCCTGTGTACGCAGCTCGTGGGAGGGGCGAATGATGTGAGGTCATGGGAGGTGGAGTCGTTTGTCGTGTGGCCGTTCAGTTGGAGGGGGTGTAGAGTTGTAGACAAGGTCGGGTTGGTGGGCGTTCGGCTCACGCACGTCATGCGCAGGCGCACCCTCTAGTTTACCCGCGCCAGCTCTGCACGCATGGGATCACACCCAGCCTGTGTACGCAGCCCGTGGGAGGGGCGGATGATGTGAGGTCATGGGAGGAAGAGTCGTTTGTCGTGTGGCCATTCAGTTGTAGGGGGGTGTAGAGTTGTAGACAAGGTCAGGTTGGTGGGCGTTCGGCTCACGCACGTCATGCGCAGGCGCACCCTCTAGTGTACCCGCGCCAGCTCTGCACGCATGGGATCACACCCAGCCTGTGTACGCAGCTCGTGGGAGGGGCGGATGATGTGAGGTCATGGGAGGGAGAGTCGTTTGTCGTGTGGCCGTCGTCAGTTGGAGGGGGGTGTAGAGTTGTAGACAAGGTCGGGTTGGTGGGCGTTCGGCTCACGCACGTCATGCGCACGCGCACCCTCTAGTTTACCCGCGCCAGCTCTGCACGCATGGGATCACACCCAGCCTGTGTACGCAGCTCGTGGGAGGGGCGGATGATGTGAGGTCATGGGAGGGAGAGTCGTTTGTCGTGTGGCCGTCTAGTTGGAGGGGGTGTAGAGTTGTAGACAAGGTCGGTGTAAGGCCGATGGTGCCATGGTATCCCCTCAACAGGGTTGTCGACTTGAGCCAAGCGTGCGCGTGTTTACCACTGGCATGTCTCTTGGCTTGCGTGCAATGGTGTATGGTCGGGTCAGACAAGGTCGGGTTGGTGGGCGTCCGGCTCACGCACGTCATGCGCAGGCGCACCCTCTAGTGTACCCGCGCTAGCTCTGCACGCATGGGATCACACCCAGCCTGTGTACGCAGCTCGTGGGAGGGGCGGATGATGTGAGGTCATGGGAGGGAGAGTCGTTTGTCGTGTGGCCGTTCAGTTGTAGGGGGGTGTAGAGTTGTAGACAAGGTCGGGTTGGTGGGCGTTCGGCTCACGCACGTCATGCGCATGCGCACGCTCTAGTGTACCCGCGCCAGCTCTGCACGCATGGGATCACACCCAGCCTGTGTACGCAGCTCGTGGGAGGGGCGGATGATGTGAGGTCATGGGAGGGAGAGTCGTTTGTCGTGTGGCCGTCGTCAGTTGGAGGGGGGTGTAGAGTTGTAGACAAGGTCGGTGTAAGGCCGATGGTGCCATGGTGTCCCCTCAACAGGGTTGTCGACTTGAGCCAAGCGTGCGCGTGTTTACCACTGGCATGTCTCTTGACTCGTCGTGCAATGGTGTATGGTCGGGTCAGACAAGGTCGGGTTGGTGGGCGTCCGGCTCACGCACGTCATGCGCAGGCGCACCCTCTAGTTTACCCGCGCCAGCTCTGCACGCATGGGATCACACCCAGCCTGTGTACGCAGCTCGTGGGAGGGGCGGATGATGTGAGGTCATGGGAGGGAGAGTCGTTTGTCGTCGTGTGGCCGTCTAGTTGGAGGGGGGTGTAGAGTTGTAGACAAGGTCGGTGTAAGGCCGATGGTGCCATGGTATCCCCTCAACAGGGTTGTCGACTTGAGCCAAGCGTGCGCGTGTTTACCACTGGCATGTCTCTTGGCTCGTCGTGCAATGGTGTATGGTCGGGTCAGACAAGGTCGGGTTGGTGGGCGTCCGGCTCACGCACGTCATGCGCAGGCGCACCCTCTAGTTTACCCGCGCCAGCTCTGCACGCATGGGATCACACCCAGGCTGTGTACCCATCGAGGGTGCGCATGGGATCACACCCATCCATGATGCACGTTACAGCACGCTCGTTTAGGAGGTACTGCGTGACGTCATGACAAATTGAACCTAGCTCACGGGCTTGCACAGGGAGATGAAGTTGAGGAGGTGTACACGTGGGAGGAGGTTCTGCGAGTCTTTTTTCCCAGACCCGAGGAGGACTACTGCATATTGTGTTTAGAGGAAGTGCATCCGGAGGATCAACTGGACTGCGGTGGCCTAGGATGCGAGTGTAAAGAGAAATACATGCATTTTTCGTGTTTTGGTTTGTTTGTACGAACCCATGCCTCCGGCTGGGTCACGTGCCCATGCTGTAGGCAGAAGTGGTTTAAGTGAACCTTTCTTCAACGTGTGTGTACATTATGTAAATAGTACCGAGTCATCCCTTGCCTGTTTTGTATTCACTTACAGCTTGTTAGCTGTTCTTTGAAAATGAAGACGTGGATGTTTCCGGTGTCCTTCTTAAAAGTGTCTTGCAAGCCTGAACGGACAGTATGTTATCTCCGGACCGAAGCCTGAACGGAGAGTATGTTGCCTCCTGTATTCTCCTCCAACTCCTGTTCCTGTTCAGCACTCATCATGCAATCAGTCCGGGCTGTGTCAGGCTGCTCTGTACCGCGGCCCGGAGGAGGAGGTGATCGCCATTTTGCGCCTGCTTCGCGAACCTGGCGACCCGGTTCTGTACGCGGAGGTGGTGTGGCACAATGCCACCACCACATACGAGCCAGTTTCCGGTCCTAGACCGAATGGTACAATTCTGAACTTAGAATTGTACCAGGATTTTATCATGAGCGCCAATAGGGCCGGCTGCCGCAGAGTGCCGTGGAGGTGCTCGGTCTGCGAGCTAAACGGCTGGCCGGATGGTATTTCCGAGCCTCCGCCTGTGAGGCGGAGCCTTAATGGCTGCCGTTTAGGTATCTGCCAGGCCTGCTACGAGGGTGTGATGACGTATAGGCCTCCCAACGAGCGACAGTGCCCTTTTTGCAGAGGGTACTTCGAGCATCGCAGTGGAGTGCACTACTACGAGGAAGCGTAGAGTTGCCAAGTAGCCTAGTTGCCCCACGATTTCTTTAAATTGCTTACAGAACCACCTGCAACATGTATAACAGTGTTTATCAACTTCGATTCCAATAAAAGTTCCATTGGTGTCGTGTTGCCGTTAAGTTGAGTTTACGGGGTTGCTCACCGTTTCTCACGCTTTCCGGTGTGGTGTATGTGCCGTAGCCCTCACTCTCTGCACCATCCGCTACAAAGGAAAAAACCCGATCCGCTCGGCGTCGCAAGGCAAAGGCGAAAATGGTATTTCCGAGCCTCCGCCTGTGAGGCGGAGCCTTAATGGCTGCCGTTTAGGTATCTGCCAGGCCTGCTACGAGGGTGTGATGGCGTATAGGCCTCCCAACGAGCGACAGTGCCCTTTTTGCAGAGGGTACTTCGAGCATCGCAGTGGAGTGCACTACTACGAGGAAGCGTAGAGTTGCCAAGTAGCCTAGTTGCCCCACGATTTCTTTAAATTGCTTACAGAACCACCTGCAACATGTATAACAGTGTTTATCAACTTCGATTCCAATAAAAGTTCCATTGGTGTCGTGTTGCCGTTAAGTTGAGTTTACGGGGTTGCTCACCGTTTCTCACGCTTTCCGGTGTGGTGTATGTGCCGTAGCCCTCACTCTCTGCACCATCCGCTACAAAGGAAAAAACCCGATCCGCTCGGCGTCGCAAGGCAAAGGCGCTGCGGTCCTGGGCGGTAAAAAAAGAAGTTCATGACGCACCCCGCCACAGTCAACCACTGCAACTTCCTTGTTTTCACCAGGCATTATCTGTTGAATCAATTCAAAAGAGGTTCCGGCTTGGAAAACCGGAGGCCTGCCTCGACAATCTCGTCCAGATAGGTGCACAGTTTGGGGTGCCCAGGGTCTCGCGCCCACAAGTCGTAACATACGGCGTTTCTCAGGGCACCAAAGCTCATGGTAAAGGCTCTTACGGCAACGTCCTTTTACACTGCACTATTGATAACACCGAGCGGGCTGTTCTCAAGGACTACACCGACCCTGCACTGCACCGTCGCCTGCGGTTCTGTGCCGTGGAGCTGTACATGCACTCTTTGGCCCGTATCGCGTCTCCCACAACGGTTGTCCCCTGCTTAGGATACGGGGCCCACATTGGCGCTCCAGACCAGTCCGCGTTCCTCGTCATGAAATATGGCGGGGAGACCCTCATCGACTTCCTGAAAGCCCGCTCTCCATCAGAAATAACAATCGGAGTGCGGCGCCAGCTGGTCATCGACTTGTTTCGTGGCGTTTCGGAACTCCATGCCGCTGGATTGGTGCATGGGGACCTGAAAGGAAACAACGTGCTTGTACAAGACAATCTGTCGGCTGTTGGCGGACAAAGTCTCAAAATCATCGACTTCGGTTTGAGCTGCCTTGAGCGAACGGATCCGAGTGTTGTCCCACCAGTCCCACCACCAGCGCCACAAATTTCTACTTTCTACAAAGCATGGAAGCCCTCTCACCGGGCTCCGGAGTCCTCGCTAGCGAACAAAACCACCTACAGCGACATCTGGGCAATTGGCGGGCTCGCCATGCAAATACTCTTAGGGAAAAACCTTCCATGGGAACAGCTTCTGGCGTTGGCTAAGGAGCGTAACATGGGACAATGGGAGCCACATAGTCGTACTTCAAAAACGCTAACATTGCTCGTGAATGCGTGTCTCGAAGTCGACCCAGCGAACAGGCCAACTGCCTCCAAGTTACACTCAACTTTCTTTGCGTCTCGGATACAATCAAGTAATGATGGGGTAGAAGGGAGCAATTCCTACCACCGCTTAGTGCCAGGTTCCAACGCTTAGTGCTTGTCACGTTTGTACGCAAATCCTAGTTAGGCATGCACATTTTCAACACATTTTGCCAGTAATGCGTCATGTATATTCCGTATATTTGCACTGTGCTGACTTGAACGGATTCTTGCATATCACCGTCGCTGATGACTGCGTTACATCATGCCGTTATTGACCGATGCTCAATGGGCACCGGTGGTCAGGTTGCCGTTGGGCGGAGCTCGTTCTTTCTGGGCGAACCTGGGTGGGGGGTCACCGCATCCAGCCTTACCGCATTCAGTGATAAACCTGTGTCACGAAGGCAGACGCCCTGGCTCCGGTACCATCTCGCGTTTGTTTGTGAAGGCATTCCGGACGGCGTGCGTGTCCTAGACCTATTTACCGTGTGCAATGTGTGCCAGTTGGAAACATTGTGGCGGAAATACCATCCAGCGACCCGTCCTTCCCCAGAATCGGCAATGGCCTTCAACCAAGCCCACCCCCGCGAACAGAATGCATGGAGGATGGCTGTACATGCTTTTCCTTCCGAAGACCTCACATCCGTGTTACAGGTTCAGGTCATTCGGACGGACGGACGGATGAATGTCAAAAGCTCTCCCCACCACTTCTACGCATGGATCTTGACGCCCCCTGTGCGGGTCTGGCTCTATCCAGTGCTCTCGGTGATGGTATGCATGCATCGTGGAACGGTGTATGCCGCAGCCAGCAGCGACCTCTCAGCAGGCACCGCTCCCAGACTCGACATGCGTGCACCGCCTCCGCGCGTGCACGCCGGGTATACGATGTTAGGAATAGAAACCGCGCTGAAGGCAGGTGGTGGTAGACTCCAGCCCAGTTCCCTGTCAGTGCTTTTTCTGGATGCTCAGGAGTCGCATGCCGCGGATTTCACTGCCACCCACCGAATGCAGGCCCAGCGGGTGTTAGCTGACTGTCGCGCCAAATCAATCAGTATCAATTGGACCAAGTGGTATCGGCCATGGCAAACCCAGTCGTCCGGAGCCGACTCCTTTTTCGATGGCGGTGAGGGGTTCCTCACTCGGTCCGATGATCCCAAGGGAGCACCTCCAGGGATTGATAAATTTCTCGAAACCCTTGGGCCAATTTCAGGCACCGTGGAAAGGTACCACGCTTTCCTGAGTAGCAATATGAATGCCTTTCATGTAGATAACATTTCCGAGCTCGCTTCGAGCCCGTATAGGAATCTGCTGGAAGCAGTGACATCCCAGCAACCGGCACCAACAGTCATAGTCATCATGGGCGCGTACGTTTCCCAGTGCGTGCTGCACACCGCTCTTGCGGCGCAGCAACTGGCTGGGATACTGCATAATAATTGTGGAAGACGCGTGCGTGGCATACCCCACACTGAATAATGTCGCGCCGGGCAAACTTGAGCAGACTGTAGAGGGGCATTGGGATCTCCTTACTCGTTGTGCAGTGGTGTTAAATGTTGAGGATTTCATTAGCGGCATTCAGTAGCAATTTTTACACACGCCTTGCGATAGCATACGTACATCACTCTAGACATTTTATTAGTAAGTTGTACCGCTGTCTCCACTTGGACAATAGTAAATTGTCTGATTACGTCCTGATGAATACCGTCGCTCTGATTAATACAGGCGCAGCAATCATGGCATGGCCGGTGGAATTCACCCTCACTTCCTACCCTCACATGTCCACCATCTCCTGTTGCAAATGACAAAGTACATTACACAGGAGACCAAGGCCACCATCTCTTGTTTTATAGGAGACCAAGGCCACCATCTCTTGTTTTATATTCTTTTGGAGTGGATGAAGAAGCACTGGCTTTGCAGGACAAAGCCAGAAGTGCTGTTCATTAGGGATTGGGTAGAGGAAAGGATAATGTGGGCAGTTGGTGAAAAGGTTCTTGTTTCGTGTGAATATGGTATTGTTCAAGTGCCATATGATATTGCACAGCTGAGTGGTACTCCCGTACATATTCCCGAAGGCGAGCCGGAAGTTGAGCATCAGATGTGTATCAGTCCCAGATGGCATTCCTTATTGTGGCTCGTGAATGAAGAGTATTTGAAAGAGCCACATTATTGGTTAAATGATCAGCATTATGCGTGTTACTTTCGTTACCGGTGGAATTTGCACAAGGCAGTTATGCATAGATACAAGGTAGCAGACCTATTGTCAGAGGGGGAAACAATTTAAATGTACTGCAAAGATGAGTAATTGGCAACTAGCATGTATAGAGTAAGAATACAATCTAATAATATTGCTGCTGTAGTAATAATAATGTTGCTGAGCAATATTACAATGTTGTAAAACGTACCACAGTTCTTCGCAAGGAAAGCGCCTGTTGAATTTCCGGGTAGCATGGTAATAATTATTGCAATATTGCAATCTAAAATTGCAATATCATATTGTAATATTACAATCTACTATTACAATCTATATGGTATATATTATCCTATCATATCATGTATACATATCTAAATCTAGATAATATATAAATATTATGTAGATAAGATCTATATCATATATGCATATCTAATATTACAATCTAATAATGTAATTTTAGTAGATTACCTATAAGATTATAGGTAATCTAATAATATTACCTGTAGTAATATAGGTAATCTAATAATATTAACTATTATTAGATATGTAATAATAACACCAATCTAATACATGTGATAATTAGAATAAAAAACCACCACAACAAATAAATGTGGGTTGGGCGTGGGGCGTGGACCTCGCAGGGTACAATGGCACCACACAAGCCGCCTTGGTCAGGGGCAATGCCTACTACGCGGCATGTTCATTTCGCGTCAAGCCAGAGGCCACGAACAAGCGAAGGGGAGGCGCAAACGGCAGAGGTGCTTCGACCTCCAGCAAATCAAGCACCGATCCCCGTAAGACTCGCCGGCTCCCTTGTTACCCTTCTACAACGCATTTACTAAAGCCTTGCTTTAAACCTACCAAGCATTTTCGTGGTGGCATGACTGGACGGGTCATCCTCGGTTTGCACGGATCATGGATCTTGCAGGAGGAGCACCAGGGCGGTGACGAACCCGCGGCGTCAAGTTTTCTGCCGGAGGACGGTGCCGAACCCGCTAAACCACGAGGCACGTTCTTTTAGTGGCCCTGTGATCCCGTCAGTCAGCATCAAGTGCAGATGTGTATAAAGGGTACAAGAATGCATCAAATAATTGTACGCAAACTCCAGCAAATCATTACACACCCTACCGACCGCACCGAACAACATCGTATGGTATCGGTGCAGTTCGTGGTGTAGACGGTGGCCCGCGCTCTGCGATCCCGTAACGGAGTGCCAAATGCCCTGAGACACACCGGTGGTCGAATCAGGAGCGCCACGCAACCGACAGGCAGCTGGCCCACATCTGGACGTGGAGGCTTTCATAAGGAACATCCCTGTGGGATTCGACCTGGAGGCGCGGCAGATCGTGGATAAGCCCACGAGTGCATATTGGGCAAACGTCCCCGAGGCACAGGAGCGATTCGATCTGTGTGTGAAGCTGTTTACCCAGGCGTATCCTACACTGGAAAAAGACGTCGCAACCCGTAAGGTACAACGACGGCTAGTCAACCGACGTTTTCTGGGACCGAAGGGCACGACAGTAGAACAGCGCCAACGGACTGACTTGAACGCGGCGACGGAATTCAACAACCAAGTCCGAGACAAAC